>CAJNSZ010000826.1:36707-49362 GCA_905329745.1 Rotaria sp. Silwood2 | reverse complement strand
ATTTCCATATAAAGTTGCTGCCCTTCTATTCAAAACTGAAAACCGCAGGTCTCTAGCTGTTTCCTAGCCGAAGTTATTCAACTTACAACCGACTGCACTGTTCATTGAAATGGATATTAGTACTTCTGATCCACACCAAAATCGTATTAGTAACACCTCTCTACCCTAAAGTTTTTGAATACTTGGACGTTTTAGAAGTTCCAAGGCTTCTATTTCGACGAAGAATTTATAGTACTATAATAACTAGATCGACCTGTTAAATCATTGCATCTCTTCTTTTTCCGTGCGGACACTGATGAAAATTCTCTACTCTAGTAGAACGTTTAACATATTCGAGGCGATACAAAACACTGGCGAATCACATTGTATTTTATGAGAGAAATAATAAAATACCACTGCCCTTATCCTTATTTCTCAACTAGAAAATGACACATATTCTACCACTTGCTACCCCTTCGCCACTGTTTCAATCTTATTTGCTCATATACTCGAATGATTTATATACATCTCATTCGAATCGATTTTTGGACCCGCAATAATTAATATGTACTTGATATACAAGAAAAACTATGCTTCAAGCGATGCAACCATTCTGCAGTTTCGTGAAACCTATGTGCGATTTTTACTCTTTCGTTTGCTATTCGATAAGTTGAAACTTGGTCCGAAACAAAAATCAGTAAATCATTCGAAGCTCCAACTCGCTGATTACAAGCTCGAAGAAAAGAAACGGTTTCTGCGCCTTCTTTGAAAACATTGTGTTGACTGCTTTGAGAAAATCAGGCAACAAAGAAAATAATAACCTTCTGTACAAATTTTGACAAGTTGTTTTGTTTTTCTTGTTTCAATAAGAAGCATCATGTCGTTCAATAAATGATTGAAACAGTGGTGAAGCGAGTGCGAGAATATATATCATTTCTTAGTTGGAACATAAGGGAAAAGGCAGTCATTTTTTATTATTTTTCTCATAAAATACGATTTCACCCAAGAGTGAATCGCCTCGTCTCAAATGTGCTCTTCAACAAATAAATGAATTGCAATGCTAAATGCCACAATAAAAACGATTAAAAAAATAATTTGACTGATTCAAAGATTTCAACTTCTGAAAATTCTTTTCATTACTAATATATCCATCATAATGAATAAGACAGTTGATAAACAATATTTTCGTTCAAAGAGAAATTATTAATTTTATTGTTGTCAAATCATTGATTTGAATCAAATAGTGTTTGAGAAACATAAATCTCATTTAGACTTTTATAAAATAAATAATATTGCGCGCTTTTATCATTTTACTATAAGACCGTCTTGCTTAGTTCAATTCACTTCTCTATTAAGTCATATTGACATGTCTTCTACGTTATTATCTGTTTCATTGATTGTTCATCATTCTCTTCTATTCATTAATTTCATCACTTTTTCATATTCACAAATAAGTACTATTAATAAAGCATGTGCTATAGGTGGTTCTTCTTGTGGTACAGGACAAGCATGTATCAATGGTCTATGTGAATGTGATCCAATGCATAGACGTTTTTGGACAGGTGAACAATACCAATGTCGTGTTTGTCCACCAGATTATATTCGTACGCGTAAGTGAAAAACAAAATCCTTATTTTTGAAAATTTCTTTCCTTTTCATTCAGCAACTCGATGTTATAAATATTTTAAAACATCGAAAAATCACAGTGAAGCACGTGCTGATTGTCGTAATAATCATGCTGATTTATTTTCATGGAGAGATAATACTGATGAAAATGAATTATTAAAAGCATCAGCAGCACATTGGAATTATAATTCTCAATCTGTTAAAAATCAATTTTATTCTTGGAGTGGTGGAATGATTCATCATGGTCAAGGTTAATCATAGACATTGGTTTTATTTGATATTGATTATAAATTTTTATATCAGGTTCAAGAGCAGAATATAAAATAACTTGGTTTGATCCAAAAGGACCAACTATTCCTCATCCAGATACAAATGATCCACTAACGGAACGATATTGTAATGAAATGACGATAGCAAATTATCAAGGAGATCCTGAACCTACTCGACAAATTAAAAATGGCGAAAGAGAAAATTGTGTTACAATTGTTTTTCTTCCTCAACCAAATTCACGTGGACATATTTGTATGGCTGATGATTATTGTTCAACAAGAATGGGTTATATATGTGAATTAAGTAAAAATTATTGATTTATCTTATTGATTATTAATATAACTTTTGTTTATTACTTATATAGCTGAAGCAACATTATCAGGACTGTTTCCAACACGTAAGTATACATAGTATTTTTGTAAGATTAATTATGAGAATCATAATAGTTATTTTGTACGAAAAAATTATTTCTTTTTTTATTAGTTCCAACACCAGATAGAATAGTAGATGATCCTTCAGAGAAACCTTCTGCTATTAGTGAACAAATCAATAATGATTCTGGACAAGAAGAGTTAACTGATGTACTTTCACCATTAGAAGAAAAGAAAGAGTCTAGTCTATTTAATGTATGGATTTATATTGCTGGTGGTATTGTACTCCTTGTAATTATTGTAATTATTGCCTTTATTATTATTCGAAATCGAAAAAACAATTATCCAAATATGAATGTTTCACCAACAAATAGTACAGTTACTTCAGTTATGTCAAACACTGATGTGCATCAAAATGCTTAATATTATCTATCATTTATGAAATTATATGAAATGCATTTAATATAAACGTATCTCTTTGCTCTATTCTTATTATATGTTCTGCTTGTGTTTAATAATAAATATTTGACAAAGGAAACCGAAACTTTTTTCTTTCTATTCCTAAAAAAACTAATCTTTTAAATTTTTATATGCTTAGCGATAATTATATTAACGTTATTTTCGATTGAATCAAACAATCTCATACATCCAATAGAGTTATTCTTGTAACACATACTAGAAAAAAAACACGATATAAAAATAACAGTCGAAGCATAGATAATTAAATTTTGTTAGATGTAAAAAAGATTTTTACATACATAAACGTGACTGATTATCTTAGACATGATTGCTTTTTCAGAAGATGCACCATGAAATTTCCTGTGAAGAAATTTCATTCGTTTTATTTCTATAGAAAGTTCTGGAAGAAGTTGCAATTAATAATACAAAACACATAGAAATAAGTCAACTTCCTGAGTCGAAAAATCGTTCTGCTCTAATGCTTGCATTGAGCTGGGTGATAACAAGAGAGAGAGCGAGTACACATATATGATAGCTCTTGAAAAGTTTTATCAATCCGTATTAATTGAATAAATACGAAAGCATTTCATTGATTACTAATTTTTATTTCCTATTATTATTCGAATGTAATCCTGAAATAACTAAATTCTTACATACTTCATCAATCTAATCATTTAATATTACTTTATATATATATACATATGATACTTTCAAATGTTATATCGTTATAAAGATTCACTGAAATATTCTATCATATGCATAAACGTTCTATAATGAATATCAAATATACTTTTTTTTCAACAAAAAGAAAAACAAATGTGTTTGAAAGCAAGATTCTTTTTTCGGTAAAATAACTTTTTACATGTAATTGATAGTAAATAAAAACTAAAATAGATTAAATACATGTAATAAACTAGAGACATCAATAAATAAAAGATTCTATTTAATTCTTTTATTTTATGTCGGTTTTTTTTACGACAGACCAATTACTTTTTTTGTCGCCCGAATTTCATCATTTTGTGTAATTCAAGACGCTGTCCTTGCTCTCCTTTTTCTATTATTGCATTACAGCCCTAATAAGGTATATCATTTCAAGGTGAATAAAACCTTATCAAACTACAATCTTATCCTTTATTTTGATATTTATTTTTGGTTTTCATTTATGCTTCAGATTTAATAACTTGATCATCGATAATGAATGATAAAACATCAGTACCATTTACTCTCATTTGGCTTAATAATTCTTCAGATAGTCTAGAAAATCTTGAACTTCAACGAAATTTTTCTGCATTTATTAAACATTTAAAAATATATATAAATAAAAATGAATGTGAACAATATATACAATCATCGCCAAAACAACAACGATTTGTTCTTATAACTAGTGGTAAAATCGGTCAAGATTTCATACCACGTATACATCAATTACCACAAATTGTTTCCATATATATTTATTGTATGAATAAAAAAATACATGAAGAATGGTCCAAAGAATATAAAAAAGTAAATAAAGGGAGAATTATTTTCATCTAGTAATAAATGCATTGAAAATGAGATTTCATTAATTATTATTATAAATCCTCAAATTCAGTAACGGATGATTGAAAAGTTGTTGGACAAGATATTCGCTCACTTTTGAATCGCTAGAAAGTATTTTCGATGAGTGAAAATATGTGACCTTGTCTTCTTTTCGAATGTGGGCTTAGGAATGTGGCATCTATTTTTGTTCAAGAGTAGTGAGAGAGCTTTTGAAAGCACTTGAAAAATTATTTTTAATAGTGAGCTAACAACTTTTTCTTTACTCTATAAGTCCTGTTTTCAAACATACTAAAAATTGTTGCTATGTGAAAATTTACTTATGTATAAATCATCTGCTGTGGTACTAATTCACTAAGTATACTCGGATTTATCAAAATACAAAAAAAATCGACAGTGTCCAATACTCAAACAAATATCAACCAGTTTTATGCATCTTCAAAAAATGAATCAGTTATTTCAAATTGTGTCAAGCAGGAAACAAAATATAGCTTATATTAAATCTGCATGACTTGACTGTCGACCATTCAAAACAATTAATGACGTCGATTCTAAAAATCTTGCACAAAAAAAATTTAATAGTGATCAATACTCACCTCTAAGAAACTACGGGTCCACGCTTTTATGAACCAGATCTGGATCTGGAAGGATCCACAGGTTTCTACTAGAGAATGAGAAGTGAATAAACATCTTGTCTGAAGATTTTCCCATCATCCGTTATTCATTAATAAAAGTCAATATAAATGTTGACATATTTTTACTTTTAGGTTAAAAACGTAACTAGTCGAACGGAAGAATTAATTAAGTTAATTCGATTAGAACATGAAAAATACAGTGATAATAAAGTAAAAGAATTACTATCTATTAGTTGTTTTAAAAACAATAATGAACAAGAAGATATTATCAATGGATTTAATGGAGATTTTATTTATAAAAAATGTTTAATTGATTTTCTATTGAAATTCAAAGCAAAAGATAACATAACAGATGATTTTCTTTATTTATGTCAAGAAGAATATGAAGATAATCAAATTGAATTGGACAAGATTTGTCTATTTGAAAAAGATTATTCATCTGATCAAGCTTTATTATGGTTTACAAGAAATAGATTTCTCAGAAAAATTTTAAATAAAGGATTTTATAATGAAAATATAAATTTATTATTTTTTTCAAGATTTTTCATTCATGATCTTCAACAGCAAATAAAACAAACTCAAAGTTCAACATCATTAGATTTTTATCATAGTCAATTTATTTCAATAGATATTTGTAAAAAATTAAAAGATTCTATTGGACATTATATTTTAATAGATTCATTTTTTTCTGCAAGTATTGATAGTGAACAATCACTTTCATATTTTGATTATATTGCAAATTCTGAAAATTTACAACCAATTTTATTTGAGATTAAAACTAATCCATTAGGATCGTTTTGTTATTCGTCAAACCAACAAGAAATATTATTCGGTTTAGGATCAATATTTCATCTTCTAGAAATTCATTCAAATGAAAATCAAATATGGATTATTCGCATGGAATTAGTAGTCATTCGAATATCATGAAGATAAGTTTAAGAACGATTGAATTCATGAAAGAATGAAGCATTTATTAAAGATCAAAATACTGAAATGTGTCAAACGACTAGTCTACGTTATCATGAACCTGAACAAACTCACGGCATTCTACTGACATATTGGATTTACCGGATGTAGTTTATTTAGCTATGTGAATTATAATTACAAGATAACATTGAAATATTGATATTTATCTCTACCAAATAAACTGATAAGAAGATCTGTAATGTTTCTCTTTATGGATACTCTTTCAAAAAAACAAAACACAAGAAGATTCGCTTATTTTTAGACCAATACTTCTGCGACTCCCACTTGATTGATAAAATTACATTATCGAGAATTTCTAATGAGAATAAGATTAAAAGTGTTCTCTTCGCTGATGAATACTTCAAATACTTAATAACGGAGCTCAGTTCAAAGATTGTTCGTTTTTTACTTATCTCTATCAATATGAAGAAACGAAGAATAAGAATAATCCTGATTTTTCAGCAACCGCGCGGTATACGGCGCTGCCTACTGACAGATTCAGTAGCCCGATATCTTTCATACAACTAATATACTAACTGTACCTCTGGACAGAAGGCTGACTTCACGTAGAGTTCATGCACTCAATTGCTAGAACTTCTCGTATACAGTAACTAATCACATACTAGCTACAAGACCAGGCGCATGTCACAATGTAAGCAGTATGCTATCGGATGCGTCATCCGAGACAAATAGCTGTTAGCTACTTGTACTGGATCATTTCGTAGCTGGTGGTACTGAGGTTTGCATACAATACCGTGCGAATACATGTCAAATGATGTAGCCACTCAGTTATGGAGACTCTCCTATTGTAAAATTGGTAAGAACGATAACTTTTTGAGAATTTCATAATGATTATCAATAGACTTTCATAAATATTCATTTTTAGAAGGCGATCGATCACTTAAGCAGTTTGATTGCTTCTTTTCTTTTGGACTTCAGAATAGAACGTTTTTATACTACGTAATTTTTAACCTCTTAGATGTGAGAAGCTCATGTATGGTCAACGGTTCTGAATATGAAAGATCGATCTGTTCATAGAAAGAAAACGATAGGTCCAGGTGAAGAAGTACGGAGCATTTCCGGCCGAAAAACTCGAAAAAATGGTAACAATCTAGAAGTAGGAATCCAATGATCGAATCTGCCTAGTTACAGCCGTTATGACTGAAAATAGAAAAGTTCGGCCACCGAATCCTATCGCCATATTCTTGCTTCCAATGTTGTTCTACTATCTTCCGAAGTCTTTTGACGAAAATTTACCGGAAATTCACGGGTCCGAGCGCCAAAATCATTGAGCTAGGTAGTTAGTTTCATTTGATTCTCGATCTCGACTACGAAATTATCTACATGACCGTTGTGTATTCTAACGTCGAAAAGTTAAAAATTTACTTATGTAATACTTGATTTATTTCTTATGTAATGATAATGATTTGAATTTGAAACCAATAATTGATAAAATAAAACTTGATGATAATTATTGGACAACTGATCTTCTTCTATTAGGAACTATTTTACAGCAAAAAAATAAATATTTTGAGGCTGAACAATTTTATAATCTTTTATTAAATGAATTACCACATGATCATTCGGATATTGATGCATGTTATTATTCATTAGGTATAATTGCTGATGAAAAAGGAAGTTATAAATCAAGTTTAAAATATTATCAATTATCATTAGAAACTTTATTAAGAAAAAATCAATCAAATCATCCTCATTTAGGAACATTATATTATATGATTGGTGAAATTTATCGAAAAAAAGAACAATTTACAGAATCATTCGAATCCTATAATAAAGCATTACAAATATGGAAAGAAACTTTTGATGTTAATCAACCAAAGCTAGCAAAATGTTTAAATAATATTGCGCTTATTTATCGAAGTGAAAAACAATATTTAGAAGCTATTTCTTATTTTACACAAGCATTATCTATTAATGAAAAATATCTACCAATCAATCATATAGACTTAGGAATATTACATCATAATATTGGTGCTTTACATTTATGCCTTGGTAATTATGATGATGCAATAAAACATTATAATATAGCACTTGAAATAAAATATAAATCATGTTCATCTGAACATTCATCTATTGCAATGACACTAGAAAATTTAGGACTTGTCTATGAAAGTAAAGAAAATTTGCAACAAGCTTTATCTTATTATGAGCAAGTAGCAAAAATCCATCGGAAAATATTACCACAAGCACATCCAGATGTAATGCGAATTGATGAAGCTCTCCGAAGAGTATCATCAAAACTTTAATTCTGTTAAAATATACTTTTTATTTTAAATAAATATTTGCCTATGATTTTCTTTTTGCAACTGACAATTCTAATCGTTTGTTCTTTCGATATTGAAACCATTTCGCTCATAACTAGCAGAAAAATATGCTCCTCGTAGACTATCCAGTGACACACCACTATAGACTTTCATTAATAAAATACAATTATAACGTACTGAACTCTTGATGTAATGGACAAATCACAAAACGTTAATCTTTCAGAGAAGCATATATGTTTCGATTCGGTCTCTTGTCTGAATCATGACTCAGAGTCGAAAGTTGAGAGTACTCGTCGACTCAAGTTATTCATCCAAAAAAAAAACAGTTGATAATTCAACATTAAAATCAATTTCAGAAACAGGACGAATATTATAACTAATGATCTTATTTTTTCAAAAACAAAATTTAATATTAATCTCTCAATAAGTTTGCTAGAAAAATCATGTATATTCCTGCTACATCAGCAACAGTTGAACGTTTTAATGAAATCGTATTGTTCAAAAGTTTCATAAACTACTATTTACATTTGAACATATCTCTAATGTAATAAGAAATTAGTTTCAACGTCAGTAAATCTTTTTTTTCTGTAAACAAAATTGATTTGAGGTTTTTTGTTTATAAAAAATTGATGATTTTGTTTACTGTCTTGTGGAACTGTATGAGAAAGAAGAGTTGATTTTATTCTCTGTACTTTATTGGCAAGACTATAGTAGTCTTATGTAGGATTGTTCTTATGTTGTTCTTTAGTAAATAAAAACTAGGAACAAGATATCGTGTCATTAAAAAATTTTTTGCTAATAATCTTTATAGAAAATGAACAGAAAAAACTCGATTAGAAGAGTGGCTTGACTTATCTCACTCTGGAGATTGAACCAGTTCGTGCTTTTTCTGAAACCGAAGCTATCCTTATATTTGTTGATGTGGAAGCAGCTGGTATGTTCTATCCCCTCTCCCCTAATTTTTTTACGTCCCGTCTGCAAAAATATTCAGCTACTGCAAGAGACTGTGCCCAACCAGACACACTGCCTTCGACTGTCTGTCAAACTTTTTAGTCCTATCAGCTTTATCTCTGCTACTTGTCTTCACTTTTCTTTGTTAGAGTATTTAAGGTTGTATCATAATAAATACGCTTGTCGATAGAGTAGAATACATAGAGTCACTATGATGTGAACAATTGCCAGGGAATTGAAATCTATCAACCTCTTATAGTCATAGAAAAATCCATCGTTATCCAATCTAAAGCTTCAAAACTTATACAAATAATTTTTATATAATATAGGAAATTTCTTTTTAGTAGAAATATGACTTCTTCGACTTGATAATATCTTCTATTAATGAATTCAGAATAAAAAAAAAACCCAACACGCAATTTCATTTATGATTTATAATTACCGAAATTTCGATTCAAATATAAAACCAACCATCTCTTTTGCTCTCTCTTTCACTGGTCTATATTCAACTATGAATTACAAACTTAAAACATTGTATTCTCAATTCGGTAATCATGTTAACATTCGGTTCCTGTTATCAAAAATCAGCTTGATGTACTTTGAAATATGTATAAAATTGTTTATGATTAACATAATACAATTGATTCAATAACAAATTATCTGTTAGTATTGTAGAAAATTATGTTTATAATAGAACGGACACTAAACAATCAAATAATTATATCATGTTTATGTTCATATTAATGAAGAAAAGAGCGCATTTGTTTATTTCATCTTTCTAATCTATGTTTATATTAATTGCATTGATCTATACAATATATATTACTATAGTCATTATTGGATTAAATTCAGAAAAAGACAAGAAAAATGTTAATCATAATTATGATTGTGGAATTTCATTGCAAACCAATATAAATTATAGTCTTGGCATTTCAAAAACTATTGACGGTGCATGGCCATGGGTAGCAGTATGTTTTATTCATATATTTCCATTATAATCTTAAATAGTTAACAAATATATATATATATATATAGAGTCTTCGACAAAAAATACCTGGTGCTGAAGCTGTACATTTCTGGTAAAGAGTTTGATATGAATATTGTCAATTTAAATTCTTTTTATTGTTTGTCTTAGTGGAGGTTCAATTATTGCTCCTCGACTTGTATTAACAGCTGCACATTGTTTTCATAATATAACTATTCCAACAGATCCAAATTATACTCGACGCATAGGTGAAGTTCATATTGGTCAACTTGGTTTAACTGAACAAGGCCAACGAATAGCTGAATGGATTAAAGTAATTATTCCTGAAAAATATCTTCCATTTCGACCACATGATTATTCGTAAGTTAATAAAATAAATATATATACCATTAAATTTAGAATAGTATTTATATTTATTAGATAATTCTTATCGTTTATTATTTAGTTATGATATTGCTTTATTAGTTCTTAATAAAGATATTATCGATAATCAACATTCTGTTATTTGTTTACCATCACATAATATTATTAGTAATATTGGAGATTATGGAAGTAATTAATTTTGTGTGATTTATCTATTAGATTTAATAGATTTATATTTTAGCTATTGTTGGATGGGGAATACATAATGAAATTGATACTGAAACATCTAATTATATGATGCAAGTCACTATACCTATTCTTGATCCAACAATTGATGCATGTAATCCATTAATATTACCTCCGAAAAATGCTACAATGACTATATGTGCTGGTGTTTTATCTGGTGGTATTGATGCTTGTCAAGTATGGGAAAAAAATATTATGCTCTATAATTTTTACTATGAAAATGAATTTTTTTTTGTATAGGGTAATTCAGGCGGACCATTTACACAAAAATTTCAAGATCGTTGGTATAATATTGGGTTAGTTTATTTAATTGAATATAAGCTTTTTTTTCAAGTATTATTATTGATTTTGACCTTTTTTTTTTCAATGTTAAAAGTATTATAAAGATATGTTGAAAAACAAAGTGTTCTAAACAAATACTCGAAATTGTAGTGTTTTTACGAGAGAACATTAACAACTGCAATGCATGCTAAAATATCCTTGAGAAAGATTCTTCAATTGAAAATGTCCCTGGTCTTCAATTGTTTTTTTTAGATAGAATGTTACTAGGACATATATAATGCTGTAATATTAACATATTTCGGTTGATATTTAACTTGTTTATATAACGATTGATTTCTATACAAAAATGAATCAAGTAAGAACGAAAAAGGGTATGAGATGTGCCTGTAGCTGAAAAGTCTACGCACATCAATCAACACATCTTTGATACAGAAACAGTTATTATTGTGCAGACAACTCGATATGGTCTATAATCTGAACAAAGAAAAAAAATTTTTGACGAAAAGTTTGCTGGTCCAAAAAAAATTGGCTCTGTAAAAAGTCGATTGCTTATTGTCATATATCGTTGATCGAAGATTAGAATCAATACACATTTATGAACTAATCTGTATGTATTTTATTGGATTTCATAAAAAAATTATACAGAGCGAACCAAAATAGAGTACTTATTCCTTCTTACAATATCATTTCTGGTTTTCTAGATTGTAGTTTTTTGTTCAATTATTTTTGTAATAGATAAAACTTATGAAAATCTACGTAGACAGAAATATTTAGTGAAACACAATCTAAAAGGAGTGTTGAAGTATATAGGATAGAAATTAGGACTCTTTCTCCATAGACCACATATCAATACTTAAGTAAAAAGATAGTAAGGAGATGTGTTCTGACATAGATACTATAAATCAATTTCCTGTAAGTAGCTATAGTAGTTAAATCATGTTTTACATTTGAGTCGTTCATGGATTGCACTAGCTTATTTTAAAAACGTTCCGTCATAAAACTTGAGACAAACAACAATCTATTACATATGAAATCTATGCGAAAATTGTATACTCTCACTAACAGTTACTTTTGAGTTGACATTTGGTTTAAATATCGAGCAGCTGGTATATCTACTAAGGAAAAACCTAAAACAATTAGAGGATTGTTTGTTTCTCAAAGATATTTTCGTTTCGAAGAAATTATTTAATTTTGATACTAATTACTGTTCTATACTTCTTTATTATAATGAAACCAAAATTTATCAATAAATTAGACATATTTATATAGCTATCGAAATACTCTATCGACAACATCCTAAAAGTGATCGTAACGAAAACGAATTTAAAATTAGTACGGTACATCCTTTATGCAAAACATTATGATATATTGCTACTGTACGAATATTTTAATCCGGAATGACCCCTCAATCTTGAAAAGTTTTTGATTTTCTCTAGTGGAGTTTCGACTTCATATCTTTTTCGCTCATTAATTTATAACTTGCAAGACAACGTGGTCAGCTTTATCAAAAATCTTTCGATTGGCCTTCTGAGCCATCTATCTTCCAATCCTGATAGGTATGCACCAGTGCCAGTGCAGAACTGGGGACTGGGGTACCAGTCGGACTGGTACCCAGTGCGACTGGGTGACCCAGTCGCACTGGGTATCTATATAACTCAATGTATTATCAAATAAATAGCGGTACTCTGAGCAAGCGCTTAT
>CAJNSZ010000826.1:0-36642 GCA_905329745.1 Rotaria sp. Silwood2 | reverse complement strand
CGACTGGGTCACCCAGTCGCACTGGGTACCAGTCCGACTGGTACCCCAGTCCCCAGTTCTGCACTGGCACTGGTGCATACCTAAATCCTGACGATCTGAAAATTTCACATCATAATACTTTCATTCTTGAATTTTTACAAAAGATCGAAATCAAGCAAAATTTGATTTCGTTAAGGGTTGAATGTGTTCAAAAAAAAAAGTCGCATTGTTTTTCTCAGCTCTATTTATTGAAAAAAGAAATTGATTCAAAAAGTTAATCTTGTAACTGGAGGTCGACGATTCCGGTTTCTAGAGGCAAAAAAAACGGTTTCAATTTTGGCTCTTAAAAAGTATCTTTGGAACCGGTGATCTTATAATTTTTTTTTCTTGTAATTTCAAAGTTATATTTCATTTTTCGAGATTTTTAGTGTCTATTATTTTTGAAAAAGTGATTTCTTTGAAAGATAAAATAACCATGAGAAAAAGGAAGAAAATCATGACTATTGATCAGTGGAATAATGTTTTCGTTAGTAAAGAATCGTACTGAGCCGAATCTTTGTGCAAATTTTGAGGGTCTCTAGTTACACATAAAGAGAAATTTCAGCGCTATCTCTTGTTTTTAACGGAGCCTAGAGCAGTTTCAATATATTTATAACATTTACTTTTTGTTTCTATTATGCTTTCAATGGCATTTAAAATTCAATTTTTTCGAAGGACTTAGTCAAACTTCTAGCTATTATTAATTTCTCCTTTCCATCTAATTGTGCGACATACGCTTATGAGAGAACTACCCGAAGTGACACCCGTTGTTTGAGCTCATATGAAACCCACAGACAGGTTTCAATGAGATCACTAAAAGCCTAAAAGGATTTGTCCGCATTGACCTTGAACGCCGAGGTATGATCGGTTTACTGGATTTTTTATCCATTCTTAGGCATTCTCCGGAAGACTGAATAATAGGCTTTTGATCCAAAATGTTGTCTATAGATTGGTCTAATGATTCTCAGAATATCCTGCAAGTTTCAACCAAAAAGGATCCTCCTTCGCTAAGGTATTCAATGTGGAATCCAGTTATTAAAAGAACACGATTCGTACATTTAAAAACTGAGATCTGCTATAATAGTTACAAAGAAAATGATGCTTTCTATTAACTTAGCTTTTCTGAAGTTTTTTTATTGCAAATGATTCTTGTGATTTTAAGTTAACATAAAATAAAAAAAAAAATCAAGTGTTTACTCTCGATTATTTGATGAAAAAAATCTAATTTCATCTCTTTTTTTTTGGGCGAACGGTTATTTTTGGAAATTCAATATCTCAATGAAGAAATATTCTTTTCGGCTGAAAATTTCAGGATATTCTAAGAGTCATTAACTCTATCTAGAGACAAAATTATTAATCAACACTCCGTTATTCGATGTTCTGAAGAGTGCTTAAAAATGGGTTAAAAATCCAGTAAACCGATCATAACTCGGCGTTGAAGATCAACGAAGATAAACTACCAAAACCTGCCTTTACGTTTGATATGAGTTTCAATAGAGTGTTACTTGACGTAATTCCGTCGTGTCTCTCCAACTTTAGATTATACAACACTTAAGCAATTCCTTGCTTTTAGTAAAAATTTTTCGACTCAGTTTTTTTTCCGAACCTTTATAATGGTTTCAATGATAAAAATTCATTGTGGTATTTGCTTATCTTATCCGTATAAAAGGAAAAAAAAGAAACAAAAAAATAAACTTTCATCATAAAAGAGAAACATCAGTTCATATAATTTTATATACAAGAATATTTTTCTCATATTGTATCTAGCTGAAGACATTTCGATTGAAATAAATCACAAACATTATACTATATTCAGGCAAAATTTTATACATATATATAAAACAATTATTCATGCACAATGCATTTATGCTCTAATACACAGACACTTTATAAATAAATGCAACGAATGTTTATCTAAAGGACTCCCTGTGAAAAAAAGAAATAAACAGTAGTAGAAATGTATTTGTTAAGCAAACAAAGAATTACTTTAAAATGTTTATCAAACAAATATAATCAATGGAACGATATTTCTTTACTTTTAGTATTGTTTCACATGGCCTTGGATGTGCAAGAAATAATAGTCCTGGTTTTTATACACGTATCAGTGCTCATCTTGAATGGTTATGTGAAAAAGTTAATCATGAAGGTGAACCTTTGTCTATATGTTTCAATGATTTATCAAAGTTCAAAAAACATGTAAAAACAAATAAATTTCAATGATCTTAATTCATATTATTCTATTTATCCTTTATTGTTTTATGTCTTATCTTTAAATGTTCAATTAATACAAAGAGAAAAAAAAATAATAATAAACAAACAGCATATAATGTTAATGCACACACACGCAAAAACTATTCCATATAAACAAAAAACACAAGATCGCCCTGTAAATTTCATTTATGTGTGTGTCTGATTTATTAGCAGTGTAATAGAAATAGATGACAAAAAAAAGTACATGAAAAAGAAAAGCGGCTGTACCTAAAAAGATATAAGAAAAAAGAAATCAAGACATAATCTTGCGTTCAATGGCAAATGAAGACAAAAGAAAAAGAATTTGTTTTCACAGATATAGAAAGAACAATATGAAAAGAACATTTTAATAGTGTAAGTAGTGAACCGCCAGAAAAAAAAAAACATAAATTTCTAGATACTGTAAACAAAAAAAAAGAAGAAAAACGAAAACTCACACACACAGTTTTCTAGGTCTAGAAAGAACAAAAGAAAAGATAATGGGAAACAAGGAAGAAAAAAAAAGAAAATTTCATTTCTAATTAAATAACAGGAATCAAGAGACACAGAACAAAAAATGAATTGTTGTTTTTTTTTTTCATTATTGTCAATATTTGTCGAACTTTATTGGAATTTCTGATTAAATACAGCTTTTTCATCTCCATTTGCATCTGCAAGACGTGTTATCATATTTGTACCTGTTCCCCAATTTTGAACGCCATCAGCTACTAATACTTCTCTTTCACTTATTGAACTTTTACTTGCTGTACGACTTAAAATACGTACACGTGTTCGTGATTTAAGTACAAAATTATCCGGAAATCTATAAACAATCTCGCTATTGTTATCAACTCTACGTCGTAATGTCCAGCCTTTTAATTCTTGATCTTTGCCTGTTGAACCGGCATTCTCGATGACAATAAAGTTACCTTGTGGATCTACCTGATCAATAGTAACAGGACCTAAATAAAGTAAATATTGTTTTTTACAAAATCAAATTTTACTAAATAGTTTAATTTTAATTTTTTTATGTCAATATGCAGACAACATTAGAACTTCGATAGTAATAAAAATGAAAAAAAAAACTATATTAGAAGAATCAAAAGTAAATATGCATGAAATATGCGTAAAATATGTGCTAATCTGATTATATATTTCGATGATGTTGAAACAAATAAAGTAAACAGCTATTATATTAATCTATTCTACATTTAAATGAATTGATGAATTTTTCTTTTTTTGTTATGTATAAATGAGAATCATGAAATTTTTAGTATTTTCTTTTTACAACATAGATTGTTGTTATATGTAACTTAACAAGCAAACAAAAAAAAAATAAAGATAAAATGAAGATAAGAAAAAAATATAATAATGATAAATAAAAAGAAAAGCTAACACTCAAGATACATTTGAAAAGGAGGAGAATATGTGTATATATGTAGGTGTGGATGGATGATATTTTTTATTAGTAGTCTAAATGAAATAATTAAATTTGCTATCAAGATTAGTTCTTTAAAAAAATTTGAAAAAGAAAATTACTGATATATCGTCAAATTTTTTATACATTAAATTTTGATTGGTACATAGGTTATTAATTTTTATTTGTCAAATTGTTTTGAGAACATAAAATTTCTAATTATCAAATAAGAAAAAGAAAAGATGTGAACTTCAGATATGTGTTTTTTATTGAAACATATGCTGTAATTATAACCGTCCATCTGCGACTAATCGTATGTAATGAGATAGATATATGCTTGTTGTTGTTAAGAAAAAAGGGGCAATTGGCCTAAAGGAGTGATGAACGAGAATAAACAAAATGTCTCACCATCATCATCATTATAATTATTGAACGAGAGGATAGACAGATAGTAAAGAACATAGACAGATGATCAAACGAATAACAGTTGTCCCGCATTACTTTGTATCTTACAAAAAACATATGAAAGAAACATTCTACTGCTGTTTCTTATTATTATTCTGAATATTTTTAATAGTATCAATAATAAATAAAATTGATAAAGAATTCTTATTCTATTAATTAAAAATAAAATAAATAACTAACCTCTTGCCGATTTTTGTACGGTCATTTTTTTAGTTGATACTTCAGGAGTAGCTTGAATACGAATTTCTTCAACTTCAAGTAAACGTCTATATGTATTAATTTCAAATCTAAGTGAAACATTATTTTCAAGTATAGAATCAATTTCACATTGACGTTGTTCAGCTTTAGTACGTAATTCAGCTAATTCACGTTCACGTTCACTTTGTGCTCGAGTATGTTCAAATGAAATTCGTTCAAAATCTTCTTCTAATTGTCGAAGTAGACCTGATAATGTTGTATGTTCCTTTTGTAATGCAGCATAACTTTCACGATTTTCAGTTAATAAACTTTTCAATGATGTTAAATCCATAATATCAACAGAACCTGAACTACGTGCTTCCTCGATTTTACGTTTGTGCTCAACTGCTTGCTGACGAATTTCTTCTGTTTTAATTCGATAATATTCTAAATAAGAAATAAAACATTCATTTTACACTTTTTTTTCTTCTCTATTGCAATTATACCTTCTAATTCTCGTCGTTGAGCTTGTGAAAGTGCTTCAAAATCACTCTTTATATCAGCAATAGCACGTGTTAATTCATTACGATAAAATTGACTAACATCAATAGATATTGTACCAAGTGATGCTATTTCATTACGTTCTTCTTCGTGAACAGCTCTCATAAAAGCTAATTGTTCTTCTAATGTTTGTAATTCATTTTGTATCATAACACGTGCCATAGATTCTTGATCAAATTCATTTTTTAAATGTTCTAATTGATCCAAAAGACGACGAACTTCACCTTTACCACGATCAATATCTTGTCTTTTATCTTCAAAACGATTACGTAATGATTCTAATTCTGAGCCACTACCTTCAAGTTGTTGTTTAAGCATAGTAAAACGATTACGATCAAGAGTAACTAATTCATGTGCAAAATCAGTTTGGTGTTTTATTAATGATGCATCATATTCAGCACGTTTAGCACGTAATTCAGCTAAAGCTTTATCACGTGTAACATCATCAATTTGTTTTCTTAATGCAATCAATGATTGATCATATTGATCTTTAACTTTACCAGACTCAAAACCTAGAAGAAAAAGAAGCAATATACATATATATATATATATATATTTATGTTTTTTGTTGTATTTATTTTTAAATTTTACCCCATTTTTGTTTAAGATCATCAAGTTGAGCTTGTAATTTACGATTTTGAGCTTCAAGAAATTTGACTCGCTCAAGATAACTACCAAATTTTGAATTAAGTTCTTGCATTTCACGTTTTTCATCTTCATGTTGAATAGCTAAATTACGTACAGCTTCTATACCACCACGGCCACCTGAACTATCAACAGCTCGATAACCACGTTCAACTACTGTTTTATGAATAACAGTTGAAGTAGCACGTTCCGTAGACATGATTTTAAACTTTCTAATGTATATTTAAGGATAAAACAATAAATAACTGTAGAAAAGGCTAAAAGAATATTAAAAAAAGAAATGTTGATAGAAACAAATGACTATGTTGAAATGTTTAAAAGAGGTCAACTCAAGGTTCTCTAATTATACTTTGTCTTATTCATTTTTTTTTTACTCTACATACAAAACTCTCATCACTGATACACTTGAGTGAACTTATGATATATACAACTATGTCTGTCTCGTGATCTTTCTTTCTCAGTCAAGAGATGTGATCGATGCGATAGACCAACAAAATTGGGACCCAGTGTATTGATGTGTTCGTCTGCCCGTTTCGTTCAAATATAAAGCTTTATTTAAATAAAAAAAAAATGGGAGAAAGCAAAGCATGAATAATCAGCCGACTCGTCTTTCCTTCCTTCTCTTCTTTGGGTCGTCATTCATCTAACTGTATTCTTCTATTCAACATTCCTTTCTCTTTACTGCTTACTCTCTCTCTCTCTCTCCCTCTCGTTGATATGACGATTGCTGCAACAAGCGAAGAGCACACATAAAAAAGAGCACAATGAAGAGAAGATGATGAAGAAGGACGAAATGGAAGAAAGAGAGAAAGAAAAAAAATATATAAAAAGTACGCGCACTAGATGTGTTTGTGATAGTTAACAATAAGACTTTACTGATTTCTATAGGCGTAGAGATGAGAATCACCAAATAATTAATAACATGTGTGTTATTAACACTATTATATATAATGCTGTTGTCATTGCAACGATTGTATGTATTTAAAGGGACCTCAATTTTATAGCGATGCGGTTTATACTATTTACATATTTACACATGTAATTCGCTTACCCCCTTCTTTCTTCTATGTGTATCCACTAATGGCCCAAATGATGGCGACAACAAAAATATGATATTGTATTTGTTGTGTTATTTAAATATAGAGAGAGAGAAAAAAAGAGAAACAAGACAAACTTTCCAGAGAGGGAGAGACACGGTGTGATATGAGGACACACGATAGATGATAACTTCTCCTTGTTTGCGGTAGTGTGGTTTTTTTTTCTCTTCATATAGTTGAGATTATTCTTACAGCGCAATAAAAAATGAGATAGCTGTGATAATAAAAAAAAAAAAAAAATGAAAAAGACAAGAAAAGAAAACAAAGATACGCAGGTAACTATTTCAATAGTCTCGAGAATAAATCTTGTTATGCCTAGGAATATGAAAAGACAAGCACAAGGTAATAGTCGTTTTCTACAAAAAGAATTAATCTTCAATATACACACTAATAACATTAAAAAAAACTCAATATTTGAAGGATTCTTCACTACTTCCATTCACTTTAACACATATTGACATATGCATCTTGTCAGTCTGTCTTAACTAACTAACTGATGGGTGACCCTCAAGACATTGATTGTTACTAGTTGTGTCTGTTTTTTTTTCTTCTCTCTCTTTCTCTCTTTCCCTCTCTCCTATATTGCGCTGCTAAGCAGCTCAACTACGCAAAGGGTCTCTTTTTTTCTACTCTCTTACCACTTGAAAATAAGAGCATACCTACAGGTGAATGCAATGATTGTGTGACGAAGCAATATGTTTATCTATGTGTTACACCACTTCGCTTGTATTTAGTCGAAAAAGTTGTTGTTCTAGTTCAGGTAGCAAACACAAGTATTTGTTTTTTCTACCTGATTAATCACATATAAAGATTCTTCCGTTCGACTGAATACAAATGCTTGTGGTCAAGTCAATTTCGACTGACGTATGTGAAATCGAGGACACTTATAATAAAACCACGAAGAAAAAGAACAGAAGAAAATGAAAAAGAATTTTGCGGTAAAAACCATCATCATCGTCATATTTTCAACATAGGATTATTATTTGTCTGATCTTTCTTTTTCTCCTTTGAATAATATATGTGCGCACCCTTATCCTTCTTATTGCTGAGAATAGGTTTATGTGCTCTTTTGATTATGGCTTTATTCTTTGTATATATGTATGAACAATCATCATTCATCAGTGATGTTATATTTCAGTGTTATGTTCTATTTGGTAGCGTCATCAATCACTCACTCTTTTTTAGCTTAATCCAGACAAGAATATGAATAAAAATAAAGGAATAACGAAGAATATAAAAAATACAAATGTACGAAAATAGATAAAAGCTCGAGTAAAAGACCATTGATGTTTTGTATCAATTGACACAAAAAAAGCAAACAAAAAGTATGTTATACATTCATAAAAACAGATGTTTATTCTAAATGAGAAAAATCATTGACTTATAAGTTATCTAGATAAGCTATTGTTCACGCAAAGAATAGATGTTTTGATTGCTTTAATAAATCAAGAAAGAAAAGGAGAGACATTAAGCTGAATGTATGTATGTCTATCTATATGACTAGCATTATTTTATAGCAGATAGGGCTACCATCATAAACGAACATGTATGTTGGATTGGTTTCATCTGAATACTTAACGTAATTTGAGATTTGTCTTAACTTTTACTGTTCTATTGGTCAATTCATATTATTAATAGAAGGGTGTCAGGAAAGAAAAGACAGATAAAGTTAAATTTAATAGAAAAAAATATATTGAGTGTTGTGATGAATTCAAAAAGGAGATCAATCAACAATCTCAAAATACATTTGGTACAAATTATTTACACATATTGTTTCACTTCGTATTCACTGTCTGCTTCACTTTTAAAGTCTCGTAAACGAACTACATGAATAAATTTCACACATACCTTTTTTTTTTGTTTCTAACAAGAAGATGTTCGTTTATTCAAACCGTACACCAGCAAATAGTCCTTCTTGTTGTGTTGTGAATGTAAAAAAAAAGAATTGTAACTCACTAAAGTAGACAGGTATTTCAATCGTTGCTTTTGTTATTGTTGTTGCGGTAATCTTGACCTCACAATCCAAAGTAAACAGAAAAAAAAAGAAGATGAAATAAAGTTCTTCTTTTTTCAAGGGAAAAACCACGTCTATAGATAAATGTAACAAATATACGGCCCACATACTTGAATATTCTTTACCTTCTTTCTTTTCGCTGGGTTTTTGCAACTCACCAGCCACACAAAAAATTTGTATTGAAATAGAATTTCTAAGTGGGCCAGACGATGTTAACAATGGCAGAAGATGTGTTATCTAGAATTTAAAAAGAGAATAATCACACATATGGATAGCGTATAACAAGTAGGTAGTCAGTCTTATGCAATAAATGATTCCCTTGTAAAAACTAATAATAGTAGTAGTGGTTGCAGCAGCAGCTGAGAAGGCATACAAAGAAAGAATTCGTTTGCAACAGCCGCATTTTTTTTGTATGTGTACTTATATATATATGGGTTGTTATTGTTTCTTTTCTTTGTGAAATCCATTGTAATATTGCGAATAAAAAAGAATAATGAATAACTAATATATGTACAATACGCTTGCTCGAACGAAAAACAATATTTGTCTGTGTGTGACAATGATAATTGAGTAACTATATGAAATTTGAGATAACTAAGATTCATATGTACAAATCAAGATTAAAAATTTTTATGCGCAAGAAAAAACAATACACTACATTTTATAGCTTCTTAACATACACATAATCAAATTTATGCTTAACAACAAATATGTATCGTTCGACAAAAAAAAAGAAGTTTTATCAAAGTCTTTTTCGTTGACAAATTATATTACATTTTATTACATTGATGCAAATAATGATTTAAATTGCCTATGAATAAAAGAAAGATAGTGTTAGACAAGTGGTTTTAAAACAAAACAAAACAAAAGATAAATATTAATAGAAAATTCTAACGCATTATAATATCTTTTTTCTTTGTCCTATGAAAAATAAATAATGAAAGATGACGACCTTGGTAATCAGTATATCTTTACATACTTCACGTTACATAGTTTTTTACCCATATTCACAACACTCTAATCTTTTAACGTGTGTGTCTGCTAAGAAATGAAAAAAACTGGTTTGTTAGTCTTCACCTTAAGTACATCTGTTTCTTAGTAAAAAAACCCTTATAAAAGAAAAAAATTTCAAGCTTCTTTTGATATCTAATATATTCTAATATATGGACACACACAGTCAAAAATAATATGCATAGATGCAACCAAAGGAAAAAAAACACATTTAATCGGACGAACTGGCTACATAAAAAAAACGCTTTCATAGATCCAATAATTTCATGTTGTTTTGTTTTTTTGAAATATAAAAGAGAAACGAACATAATCATATCTTGAATTAATATGTTTATATACAAAAAAATAAAAAGTACTATGACACATGAACAACAACAAAAAGAAAACGATTAAATATTATTCTAAAGAAAAGAAAACAAGCCATCAAAAGGATTAAAACGTCGATATGAATAAACCGCACGTTCATTTCGTGACCATTTACTAAGATCATGTGCATCACCTCCAAGACCATAATTTACTTTATATGAACGTAATTCTTTTAAAAAATCAAATGATTCTTTATCACCATATTCAAGATTATTTCTATCAATTTGAGAAGCATGTTTTAATGCTTTCATAAGTTTATCATTGGATTTTTCATTTAAATCAATTGATATTTTATCCATAATTAAAACCCAATTACAATAAACAATCTAAAAAAAAGCAAACCCAAATAATTCAATATCTTGTTTATTAAATCATGTAAAAAAACAACAAACATACTTGAAGAATATTTGTATATGCACTACAAACATCAGCAATAGTTAAAAACATATGACCAATAATAAGAGCTTGTTCTAAAACTTGTCTAAAATTTGGTATTTGTTTCAAAATTTTATTTAATTTTTTAATTAAAATTTCATCAACAGTTTGAATTTTTTTAAACATTACATCAGGTAATAAACCACGAAGAATTGTTACATAACACGAACCAATAACACGCATTATAGCATAAAAACGATCACCATCATCAATACCACTTATACTATCAGTATATTCAAGTAATAATGTTAATGTTTCAAGACGACGAAAGCCAAGAACATAATTAACTTTATCAGCTGGTTTACGTTGATAATTTAAACGTGCTAAAATACCTTGTTGAACAATAAATATTGTTTTAGTTAAATCAAGTAAACAATTTTCAACAACTTCTAATTCGCCATAACAACTAAAATCAGCATGAATATACATTCCATAGGCATCCGGATTAACATGACGAAGATTTTTACGATATTTATTCGTCCAATAACGTGCTGTTTTAGATATAATTGATGGTTGTTTATTAGGACGAGCATTTTCATAGATAACATATTCTTTATTTGTTGGATGATCTTTACCATTATCATTATCATCAATTGGTAATGTTAAATATTCGTCTTCGTCATTGTCAATTTCATCATCAGTATTATCAGGAGGATTCATAGGTTTATCAGGTTTTGCTTCGATAGTTTCGATTGGTGATACTGGTACTGGTGATGGTGGTAATGGTAAAAGTTCGCGTTCTTTTGCCTTTGTACTTTGACGTGTTTCACGTTTTGGTATGTTTTCTTTATCAACATGTTTTTCTTCAATTTTTGGTTTTTTAATTGAAATCAATTCATTTGTATTAGCACGTTTTGATGATAATCGTGTTTGAATAGTTGATGATTGTGGTTGTTGTTCATGTTCGTTACCTTTATTTTGAACAGCAAGATGACGTTTTGACATTTTGTTTCAATAGCAAGAGTAAGTTACTGGAAGATGAATAGAGATTGAACTAACTGAAATGTTTAACGAACAAACTAAAATTCAAAATGAACAAAGAATACTACGCGAATAATAATCATTGGTTCAAATTGATATACGCGGTAGAGGGCATAAGATGTTTTTTTTTTTGTTCAAAATTAGGAGGCTGTAATGTAAACTAATGCTTTCGTTTTGTAGAGATGATCGAGTTACTAATGCATTGATGTAAAGATTTTTTTTTATTGTTGAGAATTTTTAGCGGACTCTTTTGTTTAGAAAAATTAGTAGATAACTTTTTCTATTACTTCTTTATTTATGGTAGAGAGTTGTAATTATTCGTCATAGTGAAATAAATGTATCAATGGATCTTGTGATAAATGATCCACATTAACTAGTAGATATTC
The DNA here is from genome assembly GCA_905329745.1 of Rotaria sp. Silwood2. Lineage (NCBI taxonomy): Eukaryota > Metazoa > Rotifera > Eurotatoria > Philodinida > Philodinidae > Rotaria > Rotaria sp. Silwood2. Next base: position 24,840 of record CAJNSZ010000826.1, on the reverse strand, counting down.
AGTATTGTAACTAAGATTTTCAATGATCTATCTATTTGATCATAAAAATATTTTGTTGAATTACCGAACGTTATCAATTATGGAATAGAAATTATTTGCCAATGTGATGAAAACATTCGAAATTCGTTTAAAAAAATAAATAACTTACTAAAGTTCAAACTGCAAGCATTTAGTCGTATTATTGAAAGAGCATTAATAGAGAAAAGAGTTACAATGGTTTGTTACTGCTTTTAAAGTCCCATTTTGTTTATAATATTGTACAATATAAGAAGTAGATAACGAAAACATTAAAACTAAGTATATAAGGAAATTACTAAGATATTTATTTTGTTTGACTCAACAAAAATACAGTACATAGTTACTTACAAGAGAAGTTCTTTAAGTTTGACTCGTCAATTGAACTAATATTTTGCCCCCTTAGTAAACACTGATGAGATCTATAGAAGCTTATAAGGGTTCGTCTCTATTCATTGTTCTTCTCAAGTTATTACAATTTTACTTAGTTTTATTATCTCTGGCAAGATATGAGTGAAAAGATTAAATTATGAAATTATAACCTGAAACTTTGGTCTTGTAGACATTAGAATATCCTGAAAATTGCAGTCTTAACAGACATGTTATTCTTGAGATATTAACTGTTGAAAATATTGGGTTTTATGACTTTTCAAGTGAAGTTTTTCGTATATCATAAATCAAATTATTATTTTCATGTTAATCTCTTCTAATACAGAAAAAAAAACATCATGATACAAAGGACAACATAACTACAAATAAAATCTGTAAATATTGAATCTTAATCAATAAACGAATCACATTCGTATACACGCCTAGATAATAGAAAACAAACAGTTGCATCATTATAAACATTGAAATATGTTCTCATCATCTTTTGATTTTTAAATAAGCTAAACTTTTATTTATTAGCATAATTTGTCCAAAAAAAGTTGATCTCGTGCATGTCTACATGTGGCATATGATCGTTGTGGAATATTCAATATATTAAGGAGAATACATCTTCTTAAGTTGAAATTCTCTAACTCGTTTTTTTCATCAATATCTTGTCAGAAATTATAAAAAATTCAGTAAAATTGTAATAACTTGAAAATGATTAGCTACAATATAGTCAATCGAATATAAGCTATGATAATAATTAGGGAAAATAAAAAAAACTAAATACATGCAATCGTCTCGTGATTTATTACAAATAGCCGTTGATCGAATTTTCACTACTTTAATATATAATTCAGATTCGATTCCCAAGATATCACGTAAAGAGATGAAACTAATAAATAATTTCAGTACGTAAACAAAACAATATTTTAAATGTATACTGAGATCTTTAATTTCGAGAATGAAAAAATGAAGATTTCTCGACATAGGTTTCAGAATTTTATTATCCAGCAAATGATTCAGTAGTTCCGGTTGCAATGTTTTTAGGTCTACCGGACTCTATTTTAATGTCATAATAGTCTAGATTTTCAAACACGATCAATATTTGATTTGAAAAAGAACACATAAGTCTTCTCACGAATAAATATAAATTTTCTTCGCATTCTTCAGTTCTTTTTTACTAACAAAACGAACACTGGTCACTATTTATAAATATAAACTTTATATTACATCATCTTTAATTATTGAAAGTGTAGAAGTTGTTATGTGAGAAACCATTTAATACCTTAATCTATTCTTAAGGATATAAACATTTACTTATTCATACATATTGACATTGGATATAAATGTACAAGTATTGCAAGCATTGAATAATCTTTGTGAGCATCATTAAAAAAAAATCATATTGTTATGTTATTTAAATATTTAATCATTAATTTATATTATTATTATTATTATTTCTTTAGAATGAATAAAAATGAGAATAAAAAATACATAGAATAAGATCTAGTTGCTATCTATCGTTATTAAAATAACGATAAAATTAGATGAGTCTTAAGCAAGAAACAAAAGAAAGCAAAGAGATTTAGAGAGAGAGAGCGAGAAAATAAAGATCTTTCTCTAATTTGTTTTTAAATAGTAGCTAAAACAAGTTTCAATTGTCGACTAATATATTTAGATAAATTTTGTGAATGTTCTTGTACTTTTTTTGCTCGTTCATAAGCTTCATTTAATGCAGACATATCACAATAAGTTGGATTCTTAAATAAAATCCATAGAAATGCATTAGTCATACGTAATCATTATTCTACTTACATCATCTGAATCACTTTCGGAAGATGTTAAATGATCAATATATCGACGATATCGATTGACTTTACTTAAATATTAAAAAAAAAAAATAAAAAAAAAATGAATATTTTATATTATGCATACCGATTTCCACTTTCATAACCTGGATCATCTAGATCAGTTGTTACTCGTCTGGTAGTTGAATTGATATGATGACTGAAAAAAAAATATATTAAAATATATTTTACTCATATGAAGGTATCGAAAATTCAAATTTTAGCAGATTTTTATTTTCAATCTATTTAGTGTCGTTCGATAGATATGGAAAAACGACTAAGCTTAAAATATCATGATTAGAGTTGTCTATTATAAGGTCTATATCCTGACTTCTGTAGAGAAAATTGACCAAAAAACAAAAACTTATGTACATAGAATGTTTTTGATCAATTTCGTCTGCAGAGTCAGGAAATGACTCTTATGATGTTCTACAAAGTGCAAAATAAAATAACATATTTACATATATATGATGATTGGACGACTGTGATCAGGATATTAAGAACTTAATCATTTTTCAATATTTCTAGGACAAACTTATTTCCAAAAATCTAGTTTTTTTCATAGGTAACTCGATGCACTCTATCCCACAACACTAATCAAATAGAAAATAAAGATTTGCTAACATTTTGAATCTTCTGCATATTAGAAAGAAATGCAAACAAAAAAGAACTAATAATTTGAGCTGTAATCCTTTGCAAAGATTCTTTTTTTGTATTGATATATAAAAACTTCGAATGAGTGTCATATTTCTTAACATTTTCTTATTTTTTTTTAATCAATATAGAGTACAAACCGATGATAATATGTCGTAATACTACCACATTCCACACATCGATATAATTCTTGAGATGATTTCGTCTGAGATGTTGGTTGATAATGAGTTTTTGTTGAAGGTTTACTTTTATCTTGAATATATCGACTATAAATATATGACAGTTAATGTTGTTTTTTTTGTTATCGAAGATTAAAAAACTACATACTATATAATGCCTGTTTGAGGATCTAAATAAAGATTATTAGTTTGTTGTTTATTCAATGTTTGTATTGATTTGTGATATTGTCTTGGATTTTGATTAAGTTTTTCTTGTGATTTTCGATGTGTATGTGCTTGATCAATATAACATGAACTTTTATACATTGTTTCAGATTGTTTCGATAGTCTAGCAGGTTGATGGATAAATCCACTTTGATATTTTCTACTCATTTTATAATATTTTAGTGTTTTTGATGGTAATTGTGGTGCAGTTTGTGGCCGATGTGATCTAGTTTTATAATTTTCTATGTCAATACTATCAGTTGATAAACTTCGATGAAATGATGTTAAACGTGAACGATGAGTAGTAGTTCGTTGTGGTTGCCAATTATAATGAGATTTTTTTTTACTTGATGTTGATTGTGGAAATGTATCAAATGAACCAGTTATATGTGTTTCAATATCCGATGGATAACCATCTTTATTTGATTTAAACGAAGAAAAAAAACCAAGATAAATGAAATGAACATAATAATGATTTGTCTTTTTTTTAAAGTATGTACAATTCAAGATTTTTGCAATTTTTTTTAATACATGATTGGATAGAATGCCTTGGGTTACTTCAAAAAAGAGCCTCTTCAATGCTTCGAAAGTAAGTTCTTCAAAAAATTTTGGACTTCATCATAAAAAAATGTTAATTTTTCATACAACTGTGAATATAATGATTTTTTTTTCATCGATAGAAATCTATAAATACTTTTTCCAGTTTCGTGATAAACAATTGACTAGAAATAAGTAATTTTAAAAATACTTTTCTGTAGTTAAGTTTATGATGCCAAAGGGAATTAAATATTTATACAATTGTACAGAATATCTTTTATGATGAAATTTGAAATTTTTTAAAAAATCTTCTCTAGAAAACTTGTAGAGACACCGTTTCGAAATAACTCAATGCGTTCTATTCAATAATGCATAAAAAAAGTAATAAAAACACATTTCAGGAAATGTTCAATTGTGTGTACTTTACCTGAAAGACCACTAGGTTTTCGACGACGATTCTCATTAAGTTGTTTCAGTGACAATGAACGATCGAATCTTTTTGTATATTTGCTTTAAAAAAGTAAAAAAAAAAAAAGAAGCGTATGAATGTAACCACAAATTCTATATGAATGTAAATCGAAGGACGAAAGTATAATAGGAAAATTTTCTTTTCTTTTCTTTTTTTTTTTTTTTCTTCTTCTTTTCTTTCATTTATTGATTGACTTTGTTAAATATTACTTTTTGTTGTTGGCACTTATATGTCAAGTATGAGGACTTTAGAGGTACAAAACTTACGTATAAGGACTTCCGGGACTTGCGGCGCCTGAACCACTCGAACGTGATGAAGATATATTTGAAATCGATTCTTAAACAATACAAAAAGAAGAAAGAAAACATAAGACTGTTTTTTTAATATTCTAGTTACCTTGTTCTTCATCGGAATATCGTCGTCTTTCTTCATCGAGTGATTGGTAATGACTTTCATCTATTGTACTTGCGTTTAATTTACTAAAGTTTAGAGAATTAGTTCTTTTTTTTTTCTTCCGCTCTTTTTTATATAATCAGTTTACCTATCACGACTTAATTTAGTAGTATTATTTGTACCAATTCCACTATCATAATCGCTTGTACGTGTACGCATTGAACTAGCAGAACATCGAGCAACACCTGTTGGCATAGAAAATGATGATGGAGTTAATTCTTTTTCAGATTGATAATTATTTTTAATTTTCTATGAGAGTCTTATGTAGTAATAAATTTATTATTAATAATTTTTTTTTACTTTTTGTTCAGTTTTAAGTTTTCGTTTTGTTTTATTTATATTTTCAAGATTATCATATTCTTGAATTGTTTGTTTACTAGGAGATTTTCTTTTCTTTGTTGTTGTTGTTGTTGTTGTTGTTGTGATGCCACGTATATGTGTTTGTTCTTCATTGATTTGTTGATGATGTTTATTTGATCTTGATGGAATATGATCGACACTGAATAAAGTTGATTCAACGCCTTTCATTAATGGAACTGGTGTAGTGTCACTAATTTGTTGTTGTTCATCATCGGAATTCTATAAATAATTAAGATGTGTAGATCTGTTCGGGTCAGAGATATAAATAGGAATGTGATCGGACAAGAAAGAAATCGGTCTATAGGATCAATTGATTTCTTTCCTTCTATAGTATGTGATCACTCTTCTCGTATAAAGAAATATTTATGCCTTGAAGTGATTTTTCTACGACTTTCTTATTCTATTGTCTCAATTTCCCTTTATTTGTTCCAGTTTACATTAGTTAATTCCCCATATGATTTAAACAGGATAAGAGCCGCCGGTATATTGGTAATCAACTGATAGTAGTTTGATACCTAAATCGTAGCCTGATCTCTAATTGGCATTCTATTGCCAGTACGCCGTTGGTTCTTATGGGTGCCACGATATGACGACAGTAGTGTCAACAAACATGTGTGTAACATGGATTCATATTTTTATTTTTATACTAGTCATATGAAACAAAATAGCAGATCTAGAATATTAGAATCTTGTTGAGCTCCAACAAATACAATAGGGAATTCAGTGATTGAATTTTATTGGATTCACCCAAAATTTACGATCTGCTTTTTCTCTTAGAAGCTTTCAACGCTTTGTTTCTGCTTAGTAGAATGTAAAAATACTTCTTCTTTCATATGTTTTCTATCCATGAATTCTTAGCTTTCGATGAGTTTACTTAGTTTGTAAAAAGTCGCTGAAGATCTTTGTGAGTTCTGTAACTGTTTAGATTCATCAGAATTTTCTGTTTACTGATTGATTTTGTGTAAATTGAAATTTATCCAAAATGATGTTGAAAATTAATTTCAAATGGAAATGCGAACAATTCCTTATGACTATCGTATTTTATTCCAATGAACAGCAATTATAATAGAGAAGTATTAAAGAAAATTACAAAAACTTGAAATAGATAGAACTCTATGAAAATTCTTGTTAGTACTCATTGTTTAAATGTCTCTACAAATATTAAACGTTTCTAAATGAAAGGACATTGAAGTTCATTTTTCATTCAATAAAAACTTGCATTTTTTCATTAGACAAAAGATTTAAAATAACAAACAAAGAATGAATTTAAAACATTCTTCTCTTGATAAGTTTTTTGGATGGCATCATAGTATGACAAAAAGAAAATGACTTCATCAGATATGGATAAGATAATCCTATTCATCACTAGCTGTTGTAGTTCTCATAGTAAAACTAATCCTTTTTTTCGTAAACAACAGAGTTGTCGAGCACGTTGACACTGCAAGAAAATCATATCGTATTTTTTGCTAGTACATGTATTACTAAGCGCGAAAACAGAACCAAAATTTTTTTCTGAGTGCGACCAAATACGATTGATGGCACTTATCAGTAGAAGTTACACATACTCCGGATACATAAACATATGGTTTGTGATTTTTCGTTGTTGATGGTAGACGATTAGAAATATCTGATTGAGATGAATCTCTAGAAGTGCTAAAGAAAAGTTCAAGAAGTAAAATTTAATGAAAAAATTTTACTTACGTTTTTTTCATTTGTCCTGATCCTGTATGTAAAGATTTAATGTCAGTTTTTTTCTCTACAACATCTGTATTAACAGCATTTAAGATTTTTTTATATTGATCCATAAGATCAGCCTGATTGCATAGAGAAGATTGAGTAGATAATTGACTCTATAATTTAAATGAATACAGTAATAAAAACAATTCTATGAAATTTTTATCTTTACCGAATGACTTTCTTCTCGTGTTAAATGACCAGTTTCGGAAGCATTACTTGATTTACCAAGTAAATTATCTGTTATTCGTTTAACGATTTCTTTTAATAATTGTTTCATTGTTTCTAATTCTTTATTTAAATCTCTAAACAAAAATCTATTAAAATAAGAATTTCTAAGAAAATAAAAAACTTGTCACATTACGCATCAAAATCAATATCAGTAAGATCACTACTATGTTTTGTTTGATCAAATGTTTTTAATAACTTTTCATAATCCTCTTTAATATTTTCATAAACTTGTTTTTGTTCAGCTAAACTCAATTGATTAGCATCCATTAATGTAAGAAATGATTTCATCTATACAAATTGAAAAAAGAAAAAAATTAGAATAAGATTTTTATTTTCTTTCTTTATTCAATTAATTATTAATTTACTTTTTCAATTAATGTTTTTGTCTGAATAAGTAAATCAAGTTTAATAGTTTCTGGTGTTGTTAATTCTTGTACAATAATTTTTTGTGGAACAGGTTCATCGAAAAATACTGATTCTACTGTACCTGAATTAGCTGGTGATGAACCTAGATATTAATAAAAATAAATATAGAAACAAATATTCATTCAATCATTTGAATTTCATTTTACATATATTAAAATACTCAAAAGTATTCATAAGGAATGTTACAGAGAAAACAAAACTTCATAAATGATAAATATATAGAAGATGTAGGACGAAGAAAGATCTATATGATAATTGATCAACATAAAAATTTCAAGCCTTGAAAGAATAAGATGGCTATCAATTCTAAACCACGAGGCAGATAATAAAAAGTATCTAACCTTCTATCTATTCATTCTTTTCGTAAAAAAATAATCTCCAATTTCACCATTATCGATATGAAAAATAAATTTCACCTCTGATAAATGAGTGTCTTTTTTTAGATTCTTTTGAACAAAAAAGAAAAAAGTGAATTCTAAGGACTCGAAAGAAAAATGAACAATAGCTTCTATAAATGACATACATAAGTAAATGCATGCATACCTATTAAGCAATCAATTTCGTTCAACTATTTCATCTTTACTTCTTTCTAATCGTTTGCAAAATGAACTCATCAATATAACTTTATACCTGTTTCATATATATTAGTTATATGCATATATATATATTTATATGTGTTTTAAATGGTTTCTATCTTGTGTTAAATCAAGGTTAGTTGAAAAGTATGTTCACTCCTTTTTATGGTTGAAATGTGCTAATAAACAAATGAAACAAGAAGAGAAAAAAAAGCGAAAGCTTGAATGGAATCGATTTGACACTTGAAATTTTGTAGTGAGGCAATATATATGAGAAATCAATTTCTTTTCTTTTAACCGTCGTCAGTCGACTTCTCATAGGTTTCATGACATATGTTATGATTAGAAACTCATATAAAAAAGAAAAGAACGACTAACGAATGCAACACTATTTATGTACGTATGGAAGAAAATTTGAAATACAAAAAAAAAGGGAAGAAAAGAAATAATTTTTTGTCTTCGAAACAATAAAATAGAAAAAGAATGAAGGATGTCTATGTTTATTTTTTTAATTGTTTTATAAATGAAAAAAAAAAGAAACATTATGAAAATATTTTTATGTTCAAAACTTCTTTATATAACTTTCTTTATCAAGATTGGCGTAAGTGAACCAATACTGACCTCAGTAACTCTAGAAGTGAAATTTGAATTGGGATTTGAAAAAAAAAAGTTTTATAGACTCATATGTCGTTGATATTATCACTATTTCAATTACAAATGTGTTTTTCATACTTCTAAACGACACTACTATTACTAGAATTCAGTGGTTTTGAATGAAAAAGAAACTAAAAACCGAATTCGAACTCAAATTTTTTTTTATATCTCTTACTCGAAACTATAACTCGGACCGTAAAATATAAGAGGAATGGACTAGTATTAGAAGCAAAACTTTTTTCAATGATAAGTAAAATCATCTATAGTTTGTCGATGTTGTATCACCATGACAACCGAAAATTTTCATTCAAAATTACAATCGATTCAAATCTTAATATAAAAACAAATATCATTTTCTATTGTACATTTATTTTGTATACTCCATAGTGACTGTACTGTGACCGTGGTCCACAGGGTACCTTTTTAGATACCATGTTATCAGAATGTCACAGGATCTTCGTTGGATACCTTGTTGAGAATAGTCTCAGTACATGGATATTTACCGCTTACCTATATAATTTCTATAGCAATCTATGAAAATTTTTTCAACAAGTTAATTGATTGAACATTTAGAACCATTTTGTAGTTAAGTGCTAAAAACTTCATAAAATACCTTAAGGTGTTGAAGTACTTCGAGGTTCTTGTGACATACTTGTAGTAGAGATACCCTGAGCTCAGTGCATTCACTAAGACTGATATCACAGGTGTAGAGATGTACAAAGCAAGATTTTTCGTAGCTAGTGTCTTGACCGAAAACAATTTTTTTACTCTCACTCTACTCCATCCGATAACTCTACTCAGTCAGACAAAATCGTTGAAAAAAAGCTTTGTTACACGTTAAAATGTTCAATTCTTTATGCTTTCAAAACAATTGTTTTTCTTGAAAAGAACGTGAATTTGAAGATAATAATGCCCACAAACTTGTTTTTATACAAAAATCCAAAAATTATTTTTTCAGCATAAATAGGACGTATTTTAACGCGTTAAAATGAGTCATTATCTAATCAGATACCTTTGCCTTATTCTGTGAAGTTTTTATCTCACTTTTCCTAGGTACTACCTCTTATTGAAAGACTTTAAAAGTGATAAATAGTATCACAGCAGAGATGTGTAGCAAGATAAGTTTTTTCGTATCCTGTATCCTGACTAAGAAAAGTTTTCTCACCCTACTCTGCAGGTAAAGTAGGGTAATCCCGCACATATTTACATAAGTGCGTGTAGATTCTACGTAAACATTTCAACAATTCGAGATGCAAGAGGAAGAGAAAAATGTAACGCACATGTTCGAAAATTTATTACAGAACGAAAGAAAAAACTATTCCACTGACTACAAGTTTATCGTGTGTAACAACGAAAACATCATTATCGTGAATTTAATTAAACTGTAAGTATTCGTTGTTTTGTTATTTTATCGTTTGAACAAAATTGATTGTTGTACCCTTATGAAATTATGATCGGTTCCAACGACACTTTATTGGAACAGAAATTACAAACATTTTATTGTTGTATTTTTACTAACTAGAACTACAGCTTTGAAATTTTCTTGAGGTCGTTTGGCTCTAATTAATATAATAGATCTCGGCCACTGTATTTAACAGCGATCTAAAAACTTTTCTACACGTACTTCCTCAAGAATATAGGTCATTTGCATTGTGAAGCTAATTACAAAGAAAGTTATGATGGATGACAACTATTTCTGTTATCTGCTTCATAACTTTGACAAGGAAGAGTATTCTATGTCAGACGACTCCTCAATATGTAATGCTAAGTCCCAGCTATCTACACATTACTAGTTTCATTAAAATTTATCAATTCTTTCAAACAGTATGCTCATTTTACTGTGATCATTGCTATAGAGAGAAACCATCTACTGTCCCTTAGAAATCAATGACTCAGTGATAGGTCAATGGAATGAGTTCCAAGTTGTCGATAAGCTTTTCTACAGTAAACATCAGTATTCGAGCAAATCAACTTGTATTCTGGATAAAGAAAGATCGTAGACGAGATTTCAGTTATATGTAAAAAAAATATCAAGGATTAGTCGTATTTTTAGCGAGAAGCAGCATCAAATTTTATAAATAGTCTGCCGCAATGCTCATGACCTACATTAGTGTTGAAGTATGTGTACACAAATTTTCAGACCTCTGGGACATACACTGACTGAGATCGGCTCGAGTGGACACTTTTGTTCACTAGTGTATATAATGAGTAAATGATAAAATCGTCTAGATTTCTGTCATAATCAAAACTAATAGACGAATATAAACGATTTGATTTTCTAAGGATATCTTACTAAACTATCTTAATAATTAGAAATGAACTGTGTATATTGAATTATGTTTAGCAGGAAAAATTTTTCTAACAAATTGAACGTATCACTTTTCAAATACCAAAAAGACGTTGTTTCAGTCGGTTTTTAACATTACCAACTGTTAGAACACAATTTTCTGAAGAATATGAGTGGTCACTGCATTGTCTACGATCTTACAAGTATCATGAAAACCAAAACAACGTGCATTTTTTAAAAAGTTTTGCTTTTTTTTGTATTTTATAATGCTTGTAAGGTTATACAAAATGCGATGATGCCTTCATATTCTTCAGAATTTTGTGCTCTGTCAGTTGGTACTGTCTAAAAAAACGAACTGCCACAACGTATTTTGAATTACGATTTTTTAAAAAACTTAATTAGCTATTAAAATTATTACTAATTATATTTCAGTGCTATACTTAATATAACAATGTTGTGTTCTTATATTGTATAAATTCTTTTGAAAAATAAATTTTTACTTTTTACAGCTGTTGTTGTTGCTGTAGTGGTGTTTGATGTTGTTGAAGATACTTGTCTTATCGATGAAAGTGGTGTACCATTTGTTGAATGATACACTCCATTTGATCGTAATGTTGCTATATGAACCTTCGGTTGTTGGATAAAATGTACTGTACCCTTTTGACAAAAAAAAAATAAATCATAATAAAGTATGATTGTTAAAAAAAAGAATTTTCTCTTATATTTTTACTTCAGATGCATTTACTGGTGGTGTATTATCACCATATAGTTTCGGTTGAAAACGTAACTGATCAATTGTATTTTCTGCTTGAGCATATTTTTCTAATAATTGTTCATAATTTTCATGTAATTTATTTAATAATTCTCCCGTTTGTTTTCCATGTCGTTTTTGTTCTTTTAATTTTACTTTAAGATCAGCTTCTTCAAGATGACTTGTTTCCGAATCATCATCACTACTTGGTAGTTGTATATGTCGATGCTTTGTTGGTGGTGTATTACCAGCTGACGAAGAAAACTTTTTTGATGATAAAAATGTTTTTGTATGATTGATTGGTGTAAATGGAGAAATTTTTTTAATAGTTTGATTTGAATTTTGTGCAGAATCTATTGTTGGTGGTAATTGTGATATTGATGATGATGATGAACGATCATTAGAAGTAAAAAAACGAAATGCACCTTTGCTGACTGTTGATGTTGGGACAGGTATTTTAGATGAAATTGTTGGTGATGGAATATATCTAAAATGAAAAAATTAAATTAAATTAAATTAAAGAATAAATTCTCTAACCTATTTGTTGTTGTTATTGGTGGACTACGTGATCTTGATTGCGATGATGAATTAGTTCGAATAGGAATTTTTGAAAGTGTTTGTCGTTTACCTTCATTTTTTATTAATGTACGTTTTGGAGATATTTTAGTTTGAAATAATGTTGATGTTGTCTGCATAGTATCTGATTCCAACTTAGGTTGAAGTTCGTGTGTACTCATTTTAAAATCACTTGATAATGATGTATGAATATTGCGCGATTGGTACTTTGTATCAATGCTAGCAACTAATTTGCTTCGTTCGGGTGAAAACTATATATAGGGAGAAAAAGAAAAGAAGTAATAGACGCATTGGCTTACAGTGTAAGAAAAAAAAAAAAAGAGAAAGGTATGAATTGAAGAATTAATTTATCGGATATATGTATTATAAAAAAAAAAGTGACGATCGAAGTATTATCATTTCGGTAGGAAGATTATTTTAATTAAAGCGAAGTTTTAATAAAATGTTGTATTATACGATATTTAAAACGTATCAGTTTGATGATTAACATTTTAAATATCAAAGTATTTTATATACAAAAGTGAATTATGAAATCTAATTTCTATCGATTTTTCTAATAGACATCTTGAAAATACTTGAAGTAGTTCTAATCCTTACTCGTCTTTGCTAAATAAAAAACACTTACCAATCGATGTTGATTAGAATCTAAAAATAATGTATTATCTTGTTGTGTTTCTAATAATGTTCCTTCACCTCGATATATTGTCTTCTTAAATTTATTTTCATCAATCGAAGTCTTTTTTGGCCAATCATTTTCATACAATGTTAATTGTCGAGTTAAAAACTGTGATTGAGTATTATTTGAAGAAGTAAAAAGATCGTTTTCTTTTTCATCATCATCGTTATCATCATTATCGGTATTGTCACTTTGACTACAACTTTCATCAGAATCTGAAGGACGTTCTAACATATCGTTATCGTTTTGCATTGTTCGTGTTTTATAATGTCCAATGTTGATATGATTATCGTCGTCGTCCTCCTCCTCCTCCTCCTCACTTTGATCACTTTTTGAATCGTTCTCTAATGATGAACTTGAGCTATTAGTTTGACTATTTTGTAAAAATGAAAATGATAATGGCATAATGGCGATAAAATTGAACTATTATATATTGTGCATTGATTCCATACATATATATCTTGAATAAAAAGACGAAAAAGAAAGAAAAAAAAGAAATAATATAAAAGTTCATTGTTCTCTTTCACGATCGCGTGTATGCATCATTTCTAATGAACAACAGGTGATGGGAGAAAAAGTTGAAATAGGAGAGTAACAACACTTGATCCGTTCTGTTTCTTCGACGGTTTTGTTTGATTTTCATTGTAAAAAAAGAAGAAGAAAGAAAGAAAGTGAATGACAAACATATATGGTGAAGTATTGTACTTCGTACAAGAATTATTCAAAGAAAAAAAAATGTTTATGAAGAATAGAACTTTAATACATATGATACATGGAAAAGAAAAATTATTATAACTTATGTTGATTTATTTGTATGAGTTCAGAAAGAGAGCAAGAAAGAGGGAGCGAAAAAAAAAGAAAAACATCTTTTCGTAGAGTATAAAAATAATATTTACATGGATGCAAAATTTGATTCTTCACATATGAATGGATATTTCGTCGCCATTTAAATAGATGTTGTTATAGTAGCAACCACAACTGTTATTTAAAAAAAAATTCTTTTAAGTTTCAAACAATGATTGATTTTTTATTGCGATTAAGAATTATTGTTATTTGAAATTATTTAGTATAAAATTTTTTTTTGATTTTTTACCGTGAGTTAATAAATATTGTGTAAAATTCTTGTTGGGAGATATTAGTTGAGAAATCAGAACAAATAAAAGCTATTTGATATAACATGTTATTTGATTATGAAACAAAACGTGTACAATCATTGGATTTATAAAACTTCATGAGCTTAATTTTATGCATATGAAGCAAAGAAGAATTCTTTTAAAAATTAAATTATTATTTTTTTTGTTTCAAGTTTGAAATTATAAGATAATGTAGGATGTCTTTGTGTTAGTAACGACATACGAGGAGAGGTTTTTCAATTTATTTTGAAATATTTCTTATTATTGAAATTTTGTTGTATCATGCAAATTTACATTGTTAAATTATTTACTTCAATAGAGGCTTGGTTTTCGTTGTATTCACACATGCAATAGGATCATTAGTCAACTATCGAAATAGATTCAGTCGGTAATGAAACGATCCAAAAAAAATGCATATCATTCGATTAGTTTTGGTATTATTATGTATCGAGTTATTTGGAATGAGATACTGGTCTCTTAAGACAAACTATCGAAATAAATGTCGATATTCATTGCATATAAAAACTTCGCTTTTCTAAAAGTTGGCTTAAGAATTTAACATTCAAAATTAATAAGATCAAATAAAATGAAGTGATCATACCTTGTTGTTTAAATATATGTAAACAATATTTTCTTAGACGAAGACAGGTATAGAGATCAATTTTTTTCATCCGATAAAAAATATCGATATGTTGCAAAATTTTATAACAATAGCCTTGTAGAATTTCGAAGGCTTTATTGGAATAGAAAAAAAAAATAGATTATTGCCAACTACACTTCAATCTCAATGCCCGTACAGACAAAAAAAACAAAAGAGCAAACTAAATTACACAAATTCTATTTTCAATTTGTATGCAAAAAAAAACATACATTTGAGTTCATGAATCATAAAAATCTCATTATCTAGAATAAAGGCTAATTTTCATTGGAGAAAGATTTTATTTTATTGTTGTCTGTCTCGAAAAGGTAACTATTTAAAAAATGATTGACCGTCAAACATATCTGTTTATGAATGATCTTGTATTTTTTTAACAAAGAGTTTGATGGATTTTGAAAAGTACATGTGTCAATTGTGGACAAGATCTTTCTGATTTACATATATTATATATATGTTGAATAGACTCTAGAAGAAAAATTTAATATAAAATACAATATCAATATTAAATAATACTTACTGGAACTTATACACAATATAGCTAAAACTTTATCATCATAACTAATTGTAATTTTGTTTAAAAGTAACTTTGATAAATACTATTATTGTTAGGAGTTTTTATAATAAGAGAATACTCCTAGGCGACAATTTGCTATTCAACTGGGACTTAGTACATATTGTATACCTTAGTGAATGATGTCTATCATAAAAGTAAATTGATGCTTATCTCCTATTTCTAAGAAGATCGAATGCCGTTAGTGAATTTTCTCTGTACGATCCCTCATTTATAGCTAGTTCGAATTTTGACCTAAAATTTTGTCTGCATATTAATCTAAATTAGAGTAGCTTGCACACTAAATTTCAGAGTTCTTTAACTAAATTTCTTCGAGACATGAAACTTTCAAAGAACTCATCCTCTATAAACTACCAATCGAAGATAACCTATACCTTGAAAGTTTCATAACTTGGAGAGACTTAGTTGAAAATTTTTATGCAAGCTAGTTTCATGAAAGTCTTTATGTATCAAATTTTAATGTCAAAATTCGAGCTAATTGCAAGTGTGGGTTCTATGGCGAAAATTCACTAAAAATATTCGATCTCCTTAGAAATAACCCATAAGGATGAACTTCTTTTATGGTGGATCTAGTTCACTAAAGTTTACAGCATGCACTAAGTCCCGGTTGAAAATCGAATCGACATCTGTAAATGTACCCTCGTAAGCCACGTCGTACAATTAGTATTCTATGATAAGATATGCGTTGTACAGTACGATGAGCTAGTTAACTGACTAAAATAGTTGTACACATTAAATATACTTTAAATAAATTGAGTCACTTGATGTACAATTTATTTTACTATTACCAAATAAAATCATTTGATCAAAATAATATAATGTTGATACATTGAAAACAAAAAATCAAAAGATAGTACATAACATTAACAAGTGATGAATTTTTTTGAAATTGTTCAATGGTTGCTGTTCTAAATGAAAACATGTAGCATTATGTTGATCAATTGCTGCAAAACAAAACCATGTCGATGAAAGACATCTGCGCATAGTGTTACACAAAAGTAACGGTTTCCTTCTCGATTGTTACTATTCCTGTTCATATTGAACTGCAGTTATGATTCAAACGCAAGTGGTAATCGGTGGATTCTGTTTTACCAATATTCCCAGGATTGAAATTTGTACTCTTGAACTGCCGTTCATCTCTTATGATTCTCGTTGTACTTATGAAATCCTCATGAAGCACAGGATGTCATCACTGTATCACATTGCCAAAAATGTTGAATTAAACTGTTGAGAAAAAAAGTGAGTTGCCGTCAGAATACTAGATGCATCACTTAACAAGATGGGCATCAAATCCACTGGGACAACAAAGCAGTTTAGTTTCTTATTTTGATCGAAAACCGATCAATTCAGAATAAAAAACAGCAAGCAAAAAACCAAATGAGGCAAGAAGTAGTAGTAGAAATATATCATATCAAACAAACCTATAGCATCTTGTGAGTAACTTTTTTATTTATTTAGTGACTGGACTGTTGAACATGTTCGAGTTGATCAAGTAACAGCAGTCTTCCTTCCTGCTAAAAACTAACCTTTGGTCTCGATGAACAAATTAAAATCTAATTTTAAGAACTAGCTTAATTCATCATCAGCTGGATAGCAGTGACTACTATCAAACGAGACTATTTTGAATTTTTTCAAATTAAGGTCCTACCAATGAATTAATTTGTTTCAACGTAGCTTTTTTCATTTTCTTCAAAGCAACGCTAACATCAAATCTAGAGTCTAGAAAGAAAATGATAGGCCTGATTTAAAGCTAAATAAATGATCTTTTTAATATTATCATTTATAAGAAGACAATCGGATAAATTTGAGGCTGCTTTTTTGCGGAGCAGTCTTTTCGTTGTTGTCTGTGATGTTGTGGAAAATGTTATGAACTGTCCAACTGACCAGACTCAACCAGGGTGTGTGGTGTGGATGTGAGTGTGGGTGTCAGATTTAGGCGAAGAAAAGACAGACACCCACACCAAAAACTTATGGAAGATCTTTTTAATGTGTTGAGAAATGGACTTCGATCATTGACTTATCTAATAACCATGGAAACGGACAAAGAATTCACGAATATTGACGGATTTCAACGTCTAGTAGAAAACGTGACTAATCAACAGATATTTAAGTATGATAGATATGTAAGAACTGGTTATGATGACGATGATGATGCTGGATGGGAGCTCTTTGGACCTAAGGCAGAATTCACTTACGCCTTTTACGCTGTGCCAAAACCTGAACAATTATTCACAACTATATCAAAGCGAAAAGAAAAGACAATATATATTGATTCTAATAACATGCCTTCTGATCACCATCGATTATTATTTAAATTGATCAAAGCAACACCTATTGTAATTACTTTGAACGTTTTCCCTCCTGATACATGGAAAACGATCCCAGAGCTAAAGAAATTCATTCCTGTAGAATATTCAACACGCATTGTTCATTTCAATTTTGGAATAAAAAGAAATAACAGTCATTGTCAATATCATTTTCACAAATCCTTCTTCTTCGATTTATCTAGAATTTTGCCGAATTTAAAGACAATGTTATACGGATGCAGTGGTGAACAATTTATCCACGCATATCCTACAAGAATCAACGAACTCGTACAAGATATAAGATCCTATTTTCAACAACTGGCCTACTTGAAAATACTCTTAAGAATAAACAAACATTGGAATCGAAACAGAGTTGAAAGTTATATTACACACTTGAAGTCAGATGATTCACTGTATTTTACAGTAAAATACCATTCCCATTGTACGAGGCCATATGGTTTGAATATTTGGCTGTAAATGAAGAGCTTTTTATCTTCTATTTAAATAAAGTCTTTTGAAAACTTTCACCATGCGCCAAAGTTGTTCTCAGCGGAGAAGAGTTCTGAAATACAGCCCCTCAGAACAATAATTTGTTTGACATTGTTTTCGATATTTCTACGTCAAAACAATGACTTAACATTTTTTTCCTCATGTTCAGATAGCCCTTGATGCATAGTATATTGCTTGTAAAATTCAGATTAAAATGTTTTTTTTTTCGATTTTTGCCATAATTTCTAGTGAAGCAATGCTCTATAGACCTAAGAAAAAAAAAGCGTTGCTCTGCTTTGCTTTTGATAAAAACTTATATCCAAGAGCATCATTAGAAAGTTCGTCAAAAAATGAACTTGAGTGAGTTCTTGAACACACATTATGAAGCATTAAATAACGAAAAATCAACATTTTCGACAATAATAGGCAGTGAAAATAAAGGTCGAACACGTAGTCTCTATTTGAACCGATAATTGTTTTACAGATGCGTACATACAGTAAAACTCTGGTAAAACTATTACTTTTTCGTTCGTCTCCGAACCGTTCATACTCAAATGAAGATCTAAAGCTTATGTGGAGTGAGACAGTCAAAGTTATTGCGAAGCATCGCTGTGTTCACCGATAATTGCGCGAAAGAGAATTTTCGTATTGTGCTCAGTTAATCTTTCTTCAGTTAACGCGGCACAATGTGTGTTCAAGGAATCACCCAAGTTCAGTTTTTGACGAGCTTTCTAATGACGTTTTTGGATATAGGCTTTGATCAAAAGTCGAGCAGAGCAACGTTTTTTTTCCTAGGTCTACAGAGCATTGCTTCACTAGAAATTGTGACAAAAGCCGAAAACAAAACATTTTGATCTGAATTTTACAAGCAATACACTATGCATCAAGGGCTATCTGAACATGAGGAAAAACGTTTTACGCCATTGCCTTGACGTAGAAACGTCAAAAACAATGTCAAACAAAAATTGCAGAAACAAATTTTCTAAAGAGGTAGTTGATAATTTTTTGAGGAGGGTGTTTGTTGATGTGCGCTTAATTCGGTCTCGTCTGAGTTGCTTGCGGTACCGGAAATCCATTAAGACGCTTTTAGATACAGGAGATGATATCTGGCTTCCTTTAGCTACTTAATGCGCTCTGTTTGGAAAATGAACTATCAGCGAGAAAATGACTGTAAATTGAAGGCGCCAGCGAAGAGCAAACAAAAAACGAGATATAATAAGGATTCGATCAATTTTGATATTATACTTGAGCGAAATTTTGAGTAGCTTATATCATTAGAATTCTTGCCTCATACTGTATGAGATTCCAACGATACAGCTCGATTGTCAGTGTTTTCAAATTTTACTGGAACTTCAAAGATAGACCATGCGCGTTCAGTTTATTGTGCGTCACTTCAGGTCTCACCCCTTCCCTCCCCTACAATGGACAGCCAGGCGGCAAAATCGATTTTCTAGATTCGAACCCATATCGTAGCTAGCATTGAAGCTACTATGGCCCTGCATTGAAGTGCATCTTGGATGCCACTCTATAGAGAGTATGTAGTAAATAGCAGCTACCACAACGTACATAACATAGGTGAATATCATGAATAGTACATATAAGTAAAATGCGTGTTTTAAATTAAGGATCTAGTTATATCCGTTAGTTATTATGTAGTTATACAGTGTTATGCATTTACTATATATTACAGACCGTTTGGACTTCTTGAAGCTCTTTAGCCTACAATAAGATCAGAAATTTACCATTAGTATATTGAAAGATAGCCACTGGCCCATAATGCAGTTTGCTTGCGGGATTTTTGCGGGAGTTTAAATTCGAGTTTTAATTTATCATTTGATAGGACGTGTCATGATCTATCTTCAGTAGAAGCGCAAAGACGTGCCATTGAACCCTTGTCAAGATATTTGGTTTTTACAACATTTTGTAGCCCAACACCGTGGTCCCCTCAGGTTCATCTGAAAAATCAACTTTCTAATTTTGGCTCGAAACTTTGCGCAAAGAAAGGTCTCAATGAGACTAGTTAATCCTGAAAATTTCAAATTTCTCGGTTGCTCCTATTCTTAAATATGAATATTTAACATTTTGTGCTATAAGTGATGTGAAAGAGAATATTTTTTTCTTATACTCGTATCTCAGGATAAAAGTATTCCAAAAATCCAAAACTTTCAGAATAAACTAGTTGCATTGAGACCTTTCTCTGAACAAAGTTTCAAGCCGAAATGCGGAAATTGATTCTCCAGTTGAACCTGAGGGGACCACGGCTTCTTACTAAAAGATGCCATAAAAATTAAATATCTCAACAAAAATAAGTCATAAGCACGAATTCTTTTCAGGAATGTTCATAGCTCATAATAGCCTACATAATGCACATAGTCTCGATTCAAAAGCGATTTGACAACTAAAAATCGCTCTTGGCTTCTTTCTTCTACCCACTGTGGGGGGGGGGGGGGGGAGGGGGAAGAGGGAAGGGGTGGGCCCTTAATAAAAACCATTAGAATACTTGTTAATAATAAAAAAGGGGAAGTAAAACAAGAAAATTTCGAAGGTTTAATCATGTAAGCTTAAGTTATCATGAAGAACAAAATATGTAGGTGTTGCGATAGCTGTGGCATGTGTCAATAGGAGTATCAGTGTCAGTGAAGTGAAGGCATACTTATACTCACTTCGTCTACTTCCTGATTTTTGATGAAGTAATGTTAAGACTATATCTGTCGATGCTTTTGTCTCGATTTATTCGATTCTCCCAACACATCCTCACCTTTGCACTTCAATATGGAATCAAATAAGAATGTGGCATTAAAAGATTTAACATATTTATCTCAAATCAATATTAAATTTGTGAAAGGATATAAAAAGCATGCAAATACGATCAAACCTAGATTAAACGCGTTTGCAAGTCTGTCTGGTTTGGAACACTTGATCTAATCAAAGAAGAAGCAAAGTTCGATTCCAGAGAGTAGGTGATCTTTTTCTCCATTTTATTGTTGTTCGAAGTTACTGCATCGTTTTTTGATGAATCGTAAAATCGGAGTTGAATGTCACGACTTGAACAAAGTCACTCACAAGTAACGAAGATATTCCCATAATGTCCCAATTTTAATCAGCTTAGCGTGTCTGTCTTATATTCACAGTCAGCAGTGCCGTATTACTATCATGTATTCTATCGAAATTTCTTTTATGTCACTTTAGATGATTTCCCATGTAGAAGATTTTCATGAATCAACCGATTTCATTGGTTTTTTTATATGATATTCTGCACGAATCGAGGTAAACCGAGAAAAATAACTAAAAATACAGCTGAATTTTGATTTAAATGGATTTTCGAAACATTTATGGAACCCATCTGAGAGATTTTTTCCCACAAGAACTGTTTGATTAGGAGTCTGAGAAATTGTTTAACTTACTATGACTAAAGTTCTGCTTCAGGGGATTTTCCAACAAAAGTGATACTATTTCGATTTGTTGAAACAGATTTGATTTTAACCCGAGAAAACAGTATATTTAAGGACACAGAATGCGTCTTGCATGGTACTACATGATTTAACATTTCGATAAAATATTATGAAAATTGATTTTAGTGTTCCCTCTACTAACAGAGGGTTATATGATTTTCAGCCATTGCAAAGTTTTTCTCATTAATTTCCTTGAAAACTCCAAATCCTATAAAAAATTGGTGTCGTTAGCAATACATAGCAACATGAATTTTCAATACAACGTAGTAGTACTCATACTAGTTTATCATTGATATGATGGATTTCTAACTATTTTGTTCATTAATCTAACCAATTGATCAAACAGCCAATGGCTCCAACTGAAGCATTTCAACTAAGAAATATATATAATACTTTTCGTCTACTGACACACAATAATATCTCTCGAAATTCAATTTACTGATAAAAACACTAACACTATAGTATTATTGAAACTTATACTTCTCAGCACTACGCCGTTTTGCGGAACAGAACTCTAGCACTGTAGTTTGAACTAAGTAATTGTGTATGACTGATTAGTACTTTTTAGTGAAAGTAAACACTGCAAAGTGCTATGAAGTTACTAAGTATTCATATAAAAAAGACTTTTTTAATGAGGATTAATGAGTAGTTTTGAACCAACAAGAAATTTCCACTTTCCCAAATATAGAAGACCACAGAAAAGTTCATGTGTGATTAAAACGCGAACTATGATAGATCAACTCTATCGATACAGAGAACGTTTATATGAGAATGTCTAATGTCAATCGTAAAAAAATTATAAAGAGATTAGAAAAAAGCTTTCGTCACGTGAATGATCAATGTAAAATAATTGTGTATTTTCTCAATCAATACATCGTTACTGCATCCCTTTTAAACAATCCGAAAATTATATTTTTAGTATACTCAATTAACTATGTTTAAATCAGTACATATTATGCTATTGGTCTTAGCAATGACCGCAATATTAGTGGCAGGAGTGTCTATTCATCCCCAATCTTCGGATTCTCGATCGATTATCGGTTTTGGACGATTCATTCTTCAGTTCACTAAAAGAAATCCATTCGACTACTATGGCTATGGATGCTGGTAAAATGACTGCATTCTCATTCTTCATGTGTTTTATCAGTTCTCAATTTCAGGTGTGGACTAGGTCGTAGAGGGGATACTGTCATGGACAATATTGATACATGTTGTAAAGCTCACGATGAATGCTACATGGGCTTGATTTCATTTATCTTGCCTTACAAGATTGGTTCAGATTGGCAATGTGCAGACAAACCATCATCTTTCCGATACGCAGCTTGTATGTGCGATAGAGAGGCAGCCCAATGTTTTGCCCGAAATACGTACAATGCAAGCATGATAGGAAAGTGCGATTAAAGGGCAATTTATTGAATAAAATAAAACTTTGATACATATTTATTCATTTCATTTCATGTTTTAACCATACATCTCATATCTATTATATTGTCTACAAATAAATTGATAGGTGGAGTATATAAATCGTATAATAGAGAACATACAGTAAAAGCTGTTACCGAATGAATAAGCTTATATTAGGAAACAACGATGTTTATTCACGTCCTATTGTAGGATGTCGATTCAAGTGAAGAGAAAACCCACCGTAGCTTTCACATCCATGCTCCTGTTGTTGTTGTTGTATGCAGCTTATAATACTAATTCGTCTGTTGTAGTCCTGGATATAAATGATGCGATGTTCTCTATACACTGGTAGTCATTTTTATTGCCTAAAAGAATAGTGACGGTGTGGAGTGCGGGTGTGGCATGGGGGAAAAGCGGATCCCGGAATCCATTGGAATCTGCTTGATCTAATGGGATCCGTCGGAATCTATCAGGATTCATCGACATTCAGTAACATAAATTATATTCCGAAGAATTTACAAGAAAAAAATACATTACAGAGAGTCGTATTATAAAAATTTATAAATCAAAACATGCTGTAGAAGAACTGGAATGGTCATTACGCGATGTAGTCATAACTAGGGATGCAACGGTGACGATTATTCATCGATATACCGTCACCGTTTCATTGGTCCAAACCGATAACCGTAGGTGCGGCTACCGGTCCTACTATGGTAACCGTACCTACGATTATCGGTTCAAGACGGGTTTTCACGAATAGATCTCTTTCTGAAAGTTATACTTTTCCTAACAAACTTTGTTCCTCGAAAAAATCGTTTCTTTTTTACAAAAAGCATTTTTTTCTAAAACAATCTTTATATAGAAAAATGAAACTCAAAATTTCGAAAAACCGACTTCAGATTTAGATTCTCCCCACTCGATTTGCTTTCGTCTACCTTTATAAAAAAAAGTCGTCATTTCCTTAAAAAATGCTGTTTTTCGTGAAAACCGACAACCGTAGGTATGGTTATCGTATTTGAATCGGTAACAGTACCTACGGTTACCGTCACTGTTGCATCCCTAGTCATAACTCTTACTTATCTGTATAATATTGTCTAGTATTCTATTAGTAAGAAAAGATATCACCACCTTTCAGCAGTTATGAAAAAACTATTAATACATTC
Source organism: Rotaria sp. Silwood2 (assembly GCA_905329745.1). Taxonomy (NCBI): domain Eukaryota; kingdom Metazoa; phylum Rotifera; class Eurotatoria; order Philodinida; family Philodinidae; genus Rotaria; species Rotaria sp. Silwood2. The sequence goes on along the minus strand of CAJNSZ010000826.1, from coordinate 661 downwards.
ACTATACATACTGTTTTATGACTATCCGAGGCAGGGGTTCAAGTCAGCTCCTAAGGTATGTAGACGGGAGCGCTTGTGGCGCAATTGAAGGTAGGAGAACGCAGAAGATTGTGTATTAAAATCTCTATTTGAAACTCATATCATTATTCTCTAATGAATAAAAAATGAAGCATTGAAAATATTCAAAAATTGGTGGATTAATAAAAAGTTTTGTTTAAAATTTTTCAAATTCTCTACCTAATGAGGTAGTTTATTAATATTGACTTTTAAGAAATTTCATTTTTGAAATTGATAACATCAAAATAGTAATCTAAAATATTTTGAACTTCAATGAAACTTAATTTGAACTCTCTAGTTTAACAACTTTAGTGATATGTCAATAATATGATGGTAAAATTTTAAAAATTCAAATATACATAACAAAATTTTCGTGATCATTTATTATGGAATTTTCATCGAAAAAAAACTAAAGAAAACTTTTTTATGAAATACGAAAAAATACATTCAATACTTCTTCATGAAGTGTTCTATCTATTTTTTCAGAAAAATATTTGATAAATATAAAAATTGACATGAATAAAAAGAATCGATCAGAATAAGACTTTGAATTTTGATTCGAACTTCATAAATTTTTCTCTATTTAAATAGCTCGAATAACACT
>CAJNSZ010000825.1:38379-49368 GCA_905329745.1 Rotaria sp. Silwood2 | reverse complement strand
TCTGGGCGTGCGGCGGCGGGTGTCCGGGTGTGTGTGGGTGTCGACGGGCGTCCGTGTGGGTGTGGGTGTGGGTGGGTGTCCGTGTGGGTGTGGGTGTGGATGGGTGTCCGTGTGGGTGTGGGTGTGGATGGGTGTCCATGTGGGTGTAGGTGTGGATGGGTGTCCGTGTGGGTGTGGGTGTGGATGGGTGTCCGTGTGGGTGTGGGTGTGGATGGGTGTCCGTGTGGGTGTGGGCAGGGTGTGGGTATTCATTACACCCACACCCACACCCACACCCACAGCCACAGCCACATCCACACCCATACCCACACCCTCCAAACCACAACTACATACTAAGATGCGAACAAAAAATAACAAAAATATTATAAACATTTTTAAAACAGAGTTTTTCTGAAGAATCTTCAATATTTCTTTTCGATTTATGCAACCTACATTCTAATAAAAGTACAATTTTAGGTTGATAAGCATTGTATTATTGTATCTCAATCACTTGTTTCTACCAGTTTGACCCATACTTCTTCGGGTGTGATAGCCGTTCGTTCACCGATGTTAAATTTGCCTTCGAGGTTTTCACCAGGCAGAATCGTATACTTTCGAAGTAGCTGTACTAGTAGAAGTTTTATCTCCATCAGTGCAAAGCGCATACCAATACAATGTCGTGAACCTGCTCCAAATGGCAAATAGGCCATTGGATGACGTTTTATTTTATGGCGTTCAGGAAAGAAAACGTATGGATCTTCAGGACCCCAAAGTTCACGATCATAATGAATTGAATAGACATCAGCATGCACTAAGCTACCTTAAAAAAAATAAAAGACATGTAATTTAAGAAGACACCATCTGATAAGACTCTCAGGAAGTCGATGCTAAAATAGGAAGTACCTTGCCTTCTCAGGTCTAATTTTCATACGTAGATGTTCTTATAGTTCCATATAAAATTGTCGTAGATCGAAAGAGAGTTTTTGAACAAGTGAAAAAATTCAAAACGGAAAACTTCTAGATTATGATACAGTTATTGTGAATCATCTCATACATAAAAGATCGAAGTCTTGGGTACTATAAAAATGTATACTTGCCCTTTTCAATGGTAATTCCTTGTACAACTGTATCTTTGGAGGCACATCTTTGAATGAACATATTCCCAATAGGATACATTCTCAAGACTTCAGAAATGAACATATCCATATAAGGCATCTGCATGACTAAATCATAGTCGGAATATTTTTTTCTTTTCTTATCGAATTCATCATCATTGTTGAAGGGAAGTTGGTTTATTTCATCTTGCAGTTTCTTGACAACTTCTGGATGTCTAGCAAGCTCATATGCTGCATAAGCCAGAGCAGTTGATGTTGTTTCATATCCTGCTGCCATAAAAACAAGGATATTAACAATTATTTCTTTTCGAGTTAGCCGATAGTTTGCCTTGTCATCGTTTTGCACTTCGTCCTGCAAATTAAATGTATATAGTTAATAAGGTTATAACTAACTCAAGTTTCTTTGACCGAATGGAAAACTTTTTATTGTTCGCTGTATTTCAACTTAGAGATCGTAATAGAAGTTTCAATGTAATTTTTTCTATCATTCGAAAATTTTAACAACACCATGGATATACTAGTGCATTCTCATTGTACTCAGTTTCCTACGTCAAGTAAAAGTGAAATACTTTGAAAAACTGAGTAATACCACAACCAGACGTCAGTTTGATCTTTCTGAGAATAAATGATTTTCTCTTTAAAAGCAATCAAAAAACTCGAAAATTTCTTATCCAGATCTCCATTACAAAAGCACAAAGCAATCACTCTTCAGAAACATGGTAAGTCTGCTCAGCCATACGATATCTCACAATCTCTATTTCTCGGTAGTCTTTTCAACAAGTGATACTTTACTGGAAATTATCGATACTGGTAATATACTCAAAGTAAATTACTACACTAGAAGATACTTTTTAACTTCTATAGATTTAAGTATATTTACGCTAATTTTTTCGTCAGTCATCACTTGTAACATCAATTGCAAAAGGTCGATTCGTGAAGTAGGTGTCTGCTGTCGCTGCTCGATAATTGGATGTAGTCGACTGAAGAGCCAAATATTTGGTGGTTCATATAGTTGTTTTATTGAGATTAGTGGCATAAGATATTTATTGATTAATACTCGTGCGATGTTTGCGCCAAAAACGACTTTATTAAGAATATTCGCTACGCGAGGCGTAAGTTCGCCAAGTCGGAAGAGCCAACGCGAATTAATACTGTGGGTAAAGAGTTCTTCCACTTTTTTGAAATATATATTGTCTGGATTGTTTTGTACATCAGTGTCAATTCCAAATGCACATCGACCTAAAGATCATCAATAATGATAGCTATTAGGATATTCTCGTAAGAATCCTGAAAGTGACTATAAGATGTGTAGGTATTCTGTTGATCAATAACTACACACTTACATCCTCAAGAAGATAATTGTCATCGCTATATTCAATTATATATTTAATGAATTCTGACAAAAATGAAGGAGAGCTCTTTTAGAAATACTTGCAGAGACCATTAAGTCTCCAAAATCCATCAGCAAATTTCACGAATTACAATAGATGGAAGAGTTTTTTTGGACATACTCTGATATAATTTCAAGGCGGTAAAAAGGTCTCAACCATCTTCTATCTTTGCTTGAATAAGACCAATTGTGAAGATATTCATACTATTATAATGTGGCGCAGACGTTTAGCTAACCGACCTTGGACAGGCCTAGCAAGCTATAAAATTTTATAGAAGATCTCGAACCTTACGAAGTATAGATTTCTCTTCTTTATCAAAACCCACACTCATCAAGTAAACCGGAGCAAATTCGCAGACTCATTACTAGTACTTACATATCACATCCATTGTCAGTCGCTTATAATATAAGTAGATATTGAATTCATTGCCATTTTTTACATGAGCGTCTAATTTTTCCATTAGATTATCAATGCACTCATTGATAAGAGGACTCATCATTTTTAATTTCGCGGTAGAGAACGTTGGATTTATGACCTGACGATGCCGACGCCATGGTGTACCCGATGATGAAAATACGTTATGAACACCAATACCTTTGAGAACTTCTCTTCGCCCTTGAAAAGTGGCAAATTGTTTGACAAAAACTTCCTGAAGAAAATCAGGATCGCTAACAACAAAGGTAGGAGTAGTTCCTTGATAAATTCCATATATTTGGCCATATTGCTTTGTCCAACTTTCCAGTTGACGATGAAAAGCCGGAGTATTCCACAAAGTTTTCAGATGTCCAAAGAAAAAATGGAAAGGTGGAGTAGGGATACCACGTCGACTAAAGTATCGATGAAGTTGCTGTAGTAGAAAAAAGTAATAACTCAGAAGACCAACGCAAATGAGAAATAGAACCATAGATAAAGTCAACATTTTATATACGTTTTACCTCAATACTATTGATGAAGAAAATAACGTTAAAGTAAAAAAAACGTGGCTTTTTATACACATGGACGACAAACAGACTGCTTTTTTCCATTCTTCGCTCGATGAAGTAAGAGATATGGTTGCCAGCGCTAGTTTATTTGATGAATCATATATGTCCTTTTGGTTTCTTCAGGACATGTAAGAATGGCATACTTTGAGTTCGTTCTGTTTTTTTATTATCTTAAACTTTGATTCAGAAGAAAAGAACACCTAGAGTCTATAATTCATAAGTGCACGAACTCGTCCTTTCCTTTCGCAGTATCTTGAGACGAGACACTTAAACCTTTTATAGTTTCAATGATTATTTATGAAATAACTGTCTTTTATGAACATCGTTGGCATCTGTCAAATTTTATTTTATTTTTTCCTATTTTTTTGCTAGATTGATAGAGCGTTTTATGACAGAATTTCTACTTTTCTCTTCAGGGTGTGGGTGTGTGTGGGTGTGGATGTGCGTGTGTGGGTGTGGATGTGCGTGTGTGGGTGTGGATGTGCGTGTGTGTGTGGGTGTGTGTGGGTGTGGATGTGCGTGTGGGTGTGGGTGTGTGTGGGTGTGGATGTGCGTGTGTGTGTGGGTGTGTGTGGGTGCACGTGGCTATCGACTAACACACCCACACAAACACCAACACCCACGCCCACACCCACACCCACACCAACACCCACACCCACACCCACACCCACACCTACACCCACACCCACACCCACATCCACACCCACACCCACACCCACACCCCACACCCCACACCCACACCCCGCACCCACACCAACACCCACACCCGCACCCACACCCACACCCATCTCACACCCTTTCTCTGCATTTTTGAAATCCTATGCGATGTTCATATCTTTTTTATCGTATAGACACGTCATGCTTATTTAAAATGTTGACAATGGGTGTGAGTGTGGGTGTATGCATCAATCAAAAGAAGAACTACACCAAAATTTGCACGCACACGCACATCCACACATCTACACCCCACACTCACATCCCCCCTCACCTACACGCCCGCATCCACACATCCACCCACACACCCACATCCGCACCCAAACCCACACACCTACAGGGTTGTGCATAACCTTTTGCTAGGGGGATAGCGTCATTATTTCAAGTTGAATACCTAATGAATTTTATACCAAATTAAAGAGCGTCGAAAACTGGATTTATTAGTACTAAATAGTAAGAGTTATCAAAATATGTTAATGTGGAACTTACNGTGTAAAAATTTCATTCACTTTAGTTAGGCCTAATTCCATAAGATGAGGCATTGTCCTTGATGCTGGTGGAAGTGATATCCATTTCTTGAAAAGAGTAAGTTCATGTTGTAATAATTGCACATAATCCGTAGCCTTCCATATTGTTTTTGCTGAAGCGATTATGTGCAATTATTACAACATGAACTTACTCTTTTCAAGAAATGGATATCACTTCCACCAGCATCAAGGACAATGCCTCATCTTATGGAATTAGGCCTAACTAAAGTGAATGAAATTTTTACACTAACTCTTACCAACAAAGTGCTATTGAACATAATGTCAACAAAAAATAACGAAGAAAATCCATCGAAACACATGCTATGTGAAACAATGGACGAAGTTGTTAATACAATTGAAAAAACTATTCAAACATATACTCAAATTGCAATTGATGAAAAAACGAAACTTATCACACAAAAGGATAAATTCGAGAGATTACCAACAGTCGAAAATGTGATCGATGCAATTGATCATCGTAAACAAAATATGATTCGACGTGCTCAAAATCATTTGCAACATACAATAATGATAAGATTCCCAGAAAACTTATAAATCCAAACCAAAACAAAGACTAAAAGATTCAATTCTGAAAAAAAAAACACGAACACTTTTTTATCATCAAACTGTTCCATATCGTTCTAGTTTAAACCTCGATAATAAAGAACACGCTGTAGTAATATAGAAATTTCCAATCATTCATTTACAAAATATTTCTCTTTTTCATCGATGTAGTACATCATTTGAACCTAATCATAATAATTCTTTCAAAAAGAATCGAAACAAACACTTTCCTGAATATATTTATTGTGGTTATTTGACACACTCTTTGAAATTTTAGTTTTCAAGTTATTTCTTGAAAATTTTATTTCGTGAATTTAGTTTTTTGATCTTACGATCAGAACTTTATTCGTGTTGCCACTTGATAATGATTCTTTAATAGAATCGAAATAAATATACTAAATATTTAATATTTTATTGTGGTTATTTGACACACCCACACCCACACCCTACTGTAAAATGAATTTTCTATTACTTTTCGAAGTAACAATGAAATTTCTCTACGAATTTGGATTCATTCGAATTCAGATGAGTTAAAACCATTTGACAAGACCCTTAAGCAAGGTCGAAATCGATCATGGTAGCTTTACACACCCACACCCTACTTAGTTACGAATAAATAATCTTTTTTTTGTTCTCATTCAAATCCTTCTCTATTTCAGATTGAATCTCATCTACACATATCATAACTTGAGCATGTTACAAAATAATAGAAAAATCTATCTATTGCCTATGGATTCGAATACGATTGGTTTAAATCGAACTGAACAAGTCATATCTTCATTAACTAGCTATGAACGACATGGATATCAACCAAGAACATTACAACAATATAATCATGGACGATATGCTTATTTACCTATATTTCCAACAATCTATGCTGGTTTAAATGAATATTTACTTTTGGCTAATGTACCAGGTTCGTTGTTTTGTTTTTGCGACCTATCTCAATCATAGATCGTTTTATTTTGTTGTCTTTTAGTTAGTCATCTTGCATCACATGCAATTACTCGACGTCAATATGGAGCTTCTACTTCAGATGCGTTAATAATTATGAACAAGTACAATTATTCTAATGAATTTAGTTTATCTGAACAAGATGCTGAAGAATTAGCTTCACGATTACAAGTAGGCAAATCTATCATTACGTTCAATGCTGATCGACTTCGTGGAATTTGTCATACTCTTCTTGCATATCATGAATTATTTCGACGAACTATTCTATTTCAGAGTGATGTTCCTTTAAATGAACCAACACTCAATTCGAAACAAATGGCTTTAGCATTAGAATTCTATTTACAAATTGATGGTTCGTCTTCATATAGATATATTTATCATTTAAATACTTTCATATTCTTTAGTGGATGTATTCTATATGAAAACTTGTTCGTTTCGAGGAGCTCAACCTCAATCTGACATTAAAGGTCTATTTTGTAGCGGAGATGAACCTCGAGCAAGATATGGATTGATTCCATGTAGCAATATTTTTTGTCAATGTTGTCATCCAATTAATACTTATAAGAAAAGTCAACCACAATCAATTGTTCATTTTTCTGCAAATTCAATGCATCAATTTGTCAATGGTTATACGACGTATCTCAATTGTCCAGCAGTATGTTATGATACAATATTTAATTGTATATCCATTGATTATCATTAAATTTTAGACATGTACTACATCAAATATAATCTATGCTATGACATGTCCATGTGGTCACTATGATTATATTGATTCAACAGCAAAAACATTAGCTGATGCTATGGCTTGTAAGTATAAATGATTTTATGTTAATTATTGGCATGTCTTTATTTCTCTTCTTATGAAAATAGATCATCGAAAGCATGGTAATCGAATTATACATGAAATGTTAACGGGTAGTCCTCTATTTCGAGGATCACAAATCGATCGTAACGAAACCAAGTAATGAAAGATATCGGATCATTCTTTCGACGATGTCCATATATTGTTTGTTTGTTTGTTTGTTTCTTTGTTTTTTCTCATTGTTATAGGACAGTCGTAACCAATCAGATGCGTCTCTATCAACATTCAGCTCGATGTCCAATAGCACTTCGCACATTTCTAGATTGCAATCCGGCTTATTGGTGTTTCATTCCATTACTTTGGGACGAAGCATTAGCAGAAAATGTTGCTTTTTTTCCAGGTGCTTCTACAACAGATAGCAATCTACATGCCATGATGACAACTACATCCGTAGACAATCGTCGAGTAGCTGATTATCTAGATCATGTACCATTACCACCAGCTGCCTATGCCTTCTCATATCCTCAACTACAAAAACAACGTCTATTTTTCGAACAATTTGTTGCTTCTTCTATTCATCAACGACCCTATATCATTTTGGACTTGTATAATATGGCCATCATTGCTGTTTGTAAGTAAATCGATTTTTATCAGTCAATATCATCATCATCATCACTCTCGTTTTCTTTTCTATGGATCTAGTACCAGATGATTGTTCAATTATATTACGATATATCATTGAAACATTATTCATTATTCATGCTGAAACAAAATTGAATATGATTTGTCCAATTGGTGGTGATGCTAAAAAACAATATGGTCATCCGTATGATCTTATCTGGTGTGTTAATTTGAATCATTCATCAATTGCAACTACAACATGAATTCAATAAACATATGAAAGTGACATAATCACTATTCAAAATTGATATTTATTCAATATATAAACAATATTAATCATTTTCTAGATAATAGGTACTCTTTCGTGTATCGTATTATGTTTGTGAAATAATCAATCTTATAATAAATAAAACGTTGATGAATGTACTTTATTAAATATCATAATCATATACTATTCTATTTCAGATTAGTAATATCTACGAAATACATAGCGTGGATTCTGTGCTTATCTGAACAGTTCACTAACAGACACATGTTAAATTATGATACATTATTATCAAACAACGAACAAATTGTAAAATATCTATTTGAAGAAATGATAAAAACAAATGAAATAATAAACATAATAAAAATGGTCTTGTTTCATCCTTTTTTATAAACAAGATGGAAGGAATCTTAAATTTTTATTTATTTTATTCTAGAATAGCAATCTAATCTAACAAAATGAATACTTTCTTCACATCGGATTGTCAGAATTAAGTTTGTTTTCTTATTATATATTCTATGAGAACATAATCATTTATAAAAGTTTTGTATATTAATTCTCTTGACAATTTTAGATATATATATATATAAGCTTTAACAGAAGTTATCTTTGATATAAAATCATCAATGTCTCAATCATATCGAAATGTAAGTTTACCTTTCAAAAATGAATATAATATTTATTAAATATTAATCTGTGTCTGTCTATGATAGATTGAAGGAGATATTAATCGATTTGATGATGTTTTTCATCAATATGATGATGATGATAATATCGATGGAAAGGAAGATTCCAATATTGATATTGATGCTTTTTTTATGAATATGGGTAATGATAATAATGAAGATATAATTGAAATCGAACAATTCAATGATGATAAGGACAAGATGATTGATTTAATAGTCGAAGAAGAACATCTTTCTCAAAAATTAAGTCAATTATCTGCTTCTGGTAAAGATCAACAACAAAATGAGAATGATAATCAATCAAAATTATCAACAGTAAAAAAGCGACCATCGTTAACACCAACTACAACAATAGCTGCAACAACAACGAAAAAAATGAAACCAAATGAAGGCGACCAATCAAGTGATATGATACCAAAATATTTATCCAATAATAATAAAGCATTCGAACAAATGATTAATCCTCTACTTCAAAAGGCTGCCAATTCGATTAATATTGAATTATTACGAGAGATTGCTGTTCTTATTCATCAACTTGAATGTATCAATATAGATAGATCATTATGGACTACCTATTTACGTTCTGGTACAAGTACATTAAAACCACAAGCAACAACGAAACTCTTTTTATGGTCTATAGAAGTTAAACAGAGAATGATTGATTGTGGTGAAGCAACCACATCTAATCCAGATGAAATTGATCAAGATTCTTGTCTGAGTTATGTTAATAGAGTTCTAGAAAAATTTCAAAATCAAACAAACTATTGTCAAACTCAATTGAGAGAACGAAAACAACGTTTAAATAATTCTTGGACATCTGAAATTGAAGAAGCAATCACAAAATTTGTTCAACAATATGTTACAGCTGTATATAAATTACCTAAAGAAGGACAAATGGTTGCTGTCGAATATGATTATAGTGATCGTTTACTTCAATTGGAATATTATCAAGAAAATCCTAATGAATATCAAGCAATAATCTTTCAAGATCTTTTTCAATTGAAATCTGCAAAAGAAACAAGTAAACTTGATGTTGCTATATTGAAACAACGTATTACTTATAATCATTTACCATTATCATTTGATACACTTCAAATACCAGCACCGAAATCATTAAATACAATTGATGATCGATCTCTTCGTCAACGTTTAACAGATCGATATGAAAAAATTTTACAACAAACAAAATCTGATATGATGATGGTTTATATTGCAACAGCCGAAGCAAAAATGAATGAAAATGAAAAGAAATTTGATGCTATCATGGTTAAAATGAAAAGAAATCAAAATTCTGATCTACCCGATTACAAATTAACTCAAACAATGTTAGATATTATAGAAAGACGTTTTAATAATATGAATGAACGTCTTACATGTCTTTATAAATTGAAATTACGTTTTTTCGTCAAAGCTCCGATGGTCAAGAATTAGATTGGATCGATCGTCGGAGCATTTTCATTCAAAAATCCAATATCACCTGTTCACCAACAATAATTCAAGATGCACCTCATCATTTATCTATAGAACATATAAGATTTCTCAATCGTGGACCAACTTATATTCCACCAGGTCAAATACATATTTTATCAAAATCTTCATTAACATTAGCTGAAATGATTACAAAACAAATGGCACCACTTCGACGAGAACTTACTAAACTTTTTACTAAATATCCAGTTGATCTATCTCGTCGAATGAATTTTGAAAAATTAATTGAACAATTATTCAATGAATCATTTCTTCAATCGATGCCTTCCATACTTGAAGAACGTGCACTCTATGAAAAACAACTCATTCAATCAATTCAATATTACTTAAAAAAAGATCAACTTATGCTACGACGAACAGCTGATAATATGAATACATATTATCTTGGTCGATTGGATGAATTTAATGAGAAATCAAATGATTATATTCAAAATTCAACATGCTATGAATTAATTGGAACCATTGATGAAATTCATACAGAACAACAACATTTAAATGAAATTATTCTATCTATTAATTCTCAATTAGAAATATTATATGAAAGAAAATTAATTAATAGAGATCATTTAACTCAATGGAATATTGATAAAAAATCAACTATCAATCTTCCATATCTTTATTTCTTACCAGAAACCAATGAGGATGTTCATATATCAGTACAACCAAGATTAACATCATATCGTCATTGTCCAATATATATTCTAGCTACTTATCTTGATCAACTTCTTCGACCATTATTTAATAGTTTTTCTCGATCAACGACATGTCTGAATGGTTTTGATTTTATGCAAAAATTAAAACATTATTATTTTACACAATCACATCCATTTTGACCAACAATAAGTGGATTCACTAAGAATGTATTTAATGCATTTAGAAGAGCTGTATGAGATATCA
>CAJNSZ010000825.1:0-38353 GCA_905329745.1 Rotaria sp. Silwood2 | reverse complement strand
GCATGGCCTTCTAATAGTGCGTTTGAACTTTTGCTCAGACATGGCCTTATACAGGGGGAGGCCTTCTATTACAGGGCGGGGGGGGGGTTCGATGAAGAACCTAAGATCATCCAGTCCTGACATCTATATGGATGATTGAGTCAGCGATCGATGTATACCTTGCAGAATCTATGAGTGAGCATATTTAGAAAACTCTGACTAATTCGTGACAGAAAAAGCTGATAGGCGATGAAAAGTTTGAGTTTGTTATTGACTACAGCCTCCTTCATGGTTTCATATTTACTACTCGAAGCTTGAGAAGATTAAGGATCTTATCAATGATAGTTTTATGTGATTATGCAGCAAAGGTGTGCGTATTGATAAGATATTTGTTGCTGTGAAATAAGGTATGTTTTACTCAAAGATTCTGTCGAAAATCACTGTCAACAGAAAATCAGCGGAGCAGGATGTATTCAGAAAGTAAAGGGTGTACACACGACGAGGCTTGTAGTCCATACTATGGAGAAAAGACTTGTAAAACTTCATCATTGATTTTAGTGATCTTGAGGATGCGGGTGTGGGTGTGGGTGTCCGTGTGCGTGTCCATGTGGGTGTGGTGTGGGTGTGGTGTGGGTGTGGGTGTGGTGTGGGTGTGGGTGTGGTGTGGGTGTGGTGTGGGTGTGGTGTGGGTGTGGGTATGGGTGTGCGTGGGTGTCTGCATGTGAGTTTCCACTATATACACACACAACACCCACACCCACACCAAACCTGCAGAATAGTCGAAGTGTTATTGAATTAAACAAAGTAATGAATCTTCAAGAATGACGATATTAGAGGTCATGCAGGTCATACAACATATCTTGAGCTCATTAATGCTGCTAGAAAATGATATCGCATTGTCCACTAGACTTGTGACAACTCACAGTTCTGAGATTTGCCTATCTTTTGTAGAACTGGTTCTAATGAGTACTTGCTCCAGTCGTCAAAAAAGAACTAATTACCACATCCAGTTCTTTTCAAAAAAGACCTGTTGACCATATGCAGTTCAGTTCTTTGATCGGGAACTGTCACAAGTCTATATCTGATTGAATATATATTAAGTGCTAAATATTCTAAGACGAATACAATGAACGTTTTCAAACTTTACCTTTGTATTTCTGAAATCGAATACTACTCATAGTCATGCTTCGCACTGGTAAGAGGACACGTTACATATTAGTTTATCATTTGAGTATCCCTCCTTTTCTTTTATTTCTATGAATGTTATACTGAATAGGATTGATTTGGATTCAAAAATGAGTTTTGTTTCTCAATAATATTCTATTAACAATTTTACTTGCAAAACATCATTTGAAAAATTGATTCTCTAGTTGTTGACTGAGATATTCGAATATTTCGATTCTCGAGATCATGATTAAGCGTTTTGTAATCTTAATTTTCGCTTCAATACACTTCTTCAATATCTCAATCATCTTTGTCTTATTCTATCAATATCTAACTCGTTTGAAACTATTGATAACGAGATTTCATATCTTTATATTCGCATGTTGATTATTAGAAAATGATGGCCATATTCGGTTCAGTTATTTCACTAAAGTTCATCGTCTTATTTGGCATGATTTGTTGGACAGTTCATTTGAGACTTGACAAATGAATATTTGACCTCATTTACAATATCTGTCAATTATATCTTTAACTTTGTCTAGTATAAGTTTTTTAGATAATTTGAATCAAAGAATCTTTCTAATGATTTTCCATATTTAAAATATTGTTATCTACTTAGATTTGCAATGACACAGGCAAGCGAACAATGGACATAATCACCATCGTTACATATTTCAAAACTTAAATAAATACCTTTTTCTGTCTACAAAACTATTCTGTCATCGTGTTCTAAATGACATTTTCTTATGTTGTATTAGCTTTGAAGATGGATGTTGAATGAAACAATATTTCATATTGAATCACATGCGACGTAGTCTGAAACGATTGATAAATTTAGTTTTTATTTCCCATTTTCTTCATCTAACACAATCAAACAATCGAGTATTATGAATATTGTAGTCAAATAGAAGAAAAACTTTTAAAAAATCCATAATAATCGATATCAATCTAAAATATTACTAGCATGATGTTAGCATTCATTATACCAAGATTACTATAAGTATTTTTAAAAACTCTTTAAATAGATTTATACTCTTCTCTTCCGAGTTAATCTTTAAAAGAATAGATAAAATTTTTTGATTGAAATTCTTGCTGAATCAATTACTTTTACACTTATTATTGCAGATTATTTTATCATATTCAATAAATATGCAATCTGGGTCAATGGAGTAGTCAATAAGATTCTCTAATTATTATATACATTATGCCATTTTGGATAGTTTCAGTATATGTACTCTCAATCTGAATAATTTCACATTTATTGTTCGGCTTTTTATTGTGAAAATGACATATAGATAAATTCGACTTACCAATGTATTAATTCATCGTGAAATTAGTTTGATTTTCTGATCTAATCAGTTATGTATCAATCAAAGGTCAATTTATTACAAACTAAAAATTTTTGATGAGCATTCCATCAAAAAGTCACTAAGACTCAACATACTTATTGTTATTTCAGATGATTATGAGATAAATCTTTTAATTTAAGAGAAACCATTTTGTTTTCTTCTGAACTAACTCTACATATGATTCATAATGCATTTCAATTGACATATTTACATAGTAAAGTACTAATTAAAATATTTAAAATATCTAAATGATCGAGATTTATTTTAGTTCTCATAACAAAGAGAAACAATATTTTATAATTATTTTGAAAACATATTTAACGAGGAACACTTTTAAAAAATATTAAATTCTTTTGTTTCTATGATTATTCTAACATTTGTTGTCGAAATGAGAGAAAAAAGATACAAATGGGCTTATATAAAAAAGTTCGAAAACAAGATGACCATAACTTCAAGATGAAAAGGAGTCTTCAAGTATTCAAATGATCTTCATCATCATTATTTGCATGAAATCTCTGTTGCATATATGTTATATTCTCATTAATTCGATGATCATAATTCGAGATAATATTACAATGAAATAGTTACATAGAAATATATATACATATACAAAAATAATCTGTCTTATATTATCAACGGTAGAAGCAGCAATTTGTCAAACTTCACTGGTTTTCTGAGAGAGAGAGAGTATGGTTCCTTTTTTTCGTCCATTATGACAGTTGATAGAGTTTTATCATATTCCGTCTCAATACTTTGAGTGTTGAGCCAATAAGTGATGATGTGACCAATGTCCAGTTGAAATAATCACCAAATCGCAGTTAATTCAAAATAAAAATGTGATTTCGGCGTTTTATCTGGTATATGCTGACCCTATGGATATTCTATTGAAATAAGAAGACAGATAATTTTCAATTATTTCTTTACTTTCAAATTTTCTTAACTTGATGTTAGTGGACAAATTAAAGGAATAACATGAGAAGAGATCATAAATATCAGGTGCAACAAGGTAGATAAACCAAATAAACTTCCTAACTCTCTATTTTCTTGCCGTAATTGAATGAGATGACGGTGTCCCCAAATGCTCAGATCCAAATAAAAAATACTGACTATAATAAAACCAGATATGCATTCATAACTATGTTCACTCAGAAGTGATCTATTTTAATTTCTTCGAAATTTGTACGACTCATATTGCGATGTTACTAAAATTTGAAAGCCTTGAAAGTCACCACGAACAAGATCAACATAAGCGAAATGCTGTCACAAGTCATCAACCAGAAATACAGACTCCACTCAAAGTAGTACAACAGAAACAGAATTTTTACGTATATTTTATATTTTTTTAGCCTTACCTGCTTGTATTCCTTTGTTTTCTCATCATTTTTG
Organism: Rotaria sp. Silwood2; assembly: GCA_905329745.1. Classification (NCBI taxonomy): domain Eukaryota; kingdom Metazoa; phylum Rotifera; class Eurotatoria; order Philodinida; family Philodinidae; genus Rotaria; species Rotaria sp. Silwood2. The sequence continues at coordinate 34,475 of CAJNSZ010000825.1, read as the reverse complement.
ACTATTGTTATTTTCGTCCTTATCGAAATTTTTATATCTTGTAGGTGTGGGTGTGAGTAGGTGTGTGTGTTCTTCTCTCTGTCAAAAATAACCCACACCCACACCCACACAACCACACCCCTTTTTTTTACAATTTTTTTAGTCAAAAATAGCACATTAGGTGGAGTTTATACTTGAGAATCATGACCTATCATAATGCATTTAATAGACCTAATCAAGATACACTAAATGATACTAAAATAGTGGGGTGTTCAATAGTGAAATATGTCGTTGTGAAGTGTTAGATCTAGTTCTTCAAAATTTGTCAAATTTTTAACATATGACCTGAGGGTGGGTTCAAAGATATCTTTATATCTCTTGAATGGCTTTACAGAAAGAGTTTAAAATTGGGATTTAAGAATAACTTTTCACGGGCTTTCGAATGATATAACTCACTCTGAAAACAAAAATTTTCGTATGCACGCATTGGTCGGTGCTGACATGGATCCTCTCTTAAGTAATTGATAGTCATAGGAAGTATTAAGCATTAGCGACAACGATAAGTTTTTTCAAAAATTGTAAAGAAAATCTAAAAAATGTGGGACGAACAAGTTCGTCTTGTTCTGTTCTGCTAAGTGTCAGGACAGGACGAAAATTGACTTGACGTTCTGTCCGACCGAGCAGGATAAGACAGAAGGACGATCATGTGTCCTGCCCTGTGCTCGTCTTTGATATACACCTTTTATGAAAGCTCGTATTCTTCATATTCATCACCAGGAATCAATGATGATTGATCTGTCGTCGATGTCCTTTGTTTTAATAATATTATTTTAGAAATTTCTAAAATCAGCTATAATTCGATTGACTACTTCGTCAAATGTCAAATCTTGAAGAACTTACATTGTTTCTTATGATAAAAAGATATGATTCGACTTATATCGATGGTAATCAATTATACGATCAAATTCTTTTTCATATGCCACGACTAAACAAATTTACTTTCAGTATAAATACTTTGGTTTGTAATAGATATGTCAGTATTATTCTTCCTTCGAACGATGATATTCAACGTAGTTTTATCGAAAGAAAATCTCAACAAGTTGGTTCATATGCTGATGATTATCTAATCAATTGTGCAGGTCGATGTCATATCTATTCACTTCCGTATCAATTCGATAAATTTCATCATTTGAACAATTCTTTTCAAGATCGGATATTTGAAAAAGTTGAATGGGTGAAAATGACTGATGCATAGGGGTCTACCAGCTCAAGTTCACGAACTCCGTTCGAATGAACTAAAGAACTGCTGAAATAGTTCTTTTGAAAAGAACTGTTCAAAAAGTTCAGTTCGTTCAAAAGAACTTTTCCAACAGATCAGTTCGTGGTAGTGAACGATTTGAACGGTTCATCAGTTCGGAACTAAAACTGAACTTGTCGACCTCTACTGATGCACGTCCTTTTGAACATGAATTTTTCAAAAGTATTTCCAAATCTTTTCCTTTTCTTCGACAATTGTCTGTGATAAATAATGAACAACAAAAAACTAAACAACATTCGTCTACACTCGTTATATTTCCTCATCTTCGTAGTCTTAACCTTACATTTGCACATATTGATTATGTTGAAGAATTTCTTCTAAAAAAAAATACTCATCTACCATGTTTACTCTATCTCAGAGTGAAATATCAATCACTCGTTATCATAACAAATCATTTTACCAATAATGCAGTTGAATTTAATTTTGCTCAGTTAAAATCTCTTTCTCTAGTTGAACCCTTTGTTCCTCCAGAAAATTTTCATTTGTATTTTCCTCAATTATAAATATTAATTTTCTAAACAAGAAAAATTTGTGACATACAGTGGGTACCAAAATTGATCAACAAGCATCTTTATTTTTTTTCTTTCGTCTATATCTCTATAACAAAGTGATATAAAGTCATCCAATTTTTACTAATTTGTTGTCTATGACCTCTAGTATATATGCAAAAAATTTCAACTCACAATTTTCATTTATTCGTTTTTCATTAAAAAAATAACAAAAATACACGATTTTTCATCGTACCAAAATTGTTCAACAAGTAAAGCACGATAATTTTTTCATACAGAAAATATGTTTTCTCAAAGTTTCAATATTTGGTTGGATATCCTTTCATACGATAACACTCGTACAAACGACTTGGAACTGATTCAACCAGTTTCTTGGTAACATCCAATCCAATTCCTTCCCACTCTGCCTGAAGTGTTTGTCGTAGTTGATCTTGGTTCTTTGGTTGATGTTTTTTCATACGACGTTCAAGTTCATCCCAAAGATGTTCAATCGGATTCACATCCGGTGAAAATGGTGGCCAGAACAACCGTTCAATGCCTTTTTTACGGAACCAATTGTTCACAACATGAGATGTATGTTTCGGATCATTGTCCTGTTGGAACACCATTTGATTTCCTAAATTCAAATTTTTGGCAGATTGCAACAAATTTTTTTTCCAAGATATCTTTGTACATTTCACCCGTCATATTACCATCAATAAAAGCCAGATTTCCCACTCCATTTCAAGCAAAACATCCCCAAACTTTCACATTACCTCCTCCATGTTTTACTGTTAGCACTGTACATGCTGGATTAAACTCTTCTTTCGGTGACCGCCATACCATTACCTTTCCATCACTGCCAAACAAATTGAATTTTGATTCGTCGGACCATAAAACAGTTTTCCAGAATTCCATGTCCTTGTCTTCATGCATTTTGACATATTTTAAACGTTTAAGTCGGTTTGCCTTGTTCACATATGGTTTTTTCCTTGCAACACGGCCATAAAATCCAATTTCATGAAGACGACGACGGACTGTTTGATTGGATATTAATACACCAAGTTCTTGCTCAATTTCTTGTCGTACAGTTGGTGCCGAGTTTCGCCGATCCACTTTAATTTTGCGTTGAATAGCTTTGTCAACACGTATTGTTGTTTTTCGTTTTCGCCCACGACCCAAAATATTTCCGATGCATTTGGTTTTTTTGTATTTCACAATTATGGAATGAATCGTATTTCTTGAGCACAACATTTTTGTAGCTATGTCATGTTCAGAATCCCCATTCAGAAAATGTTTTACAATGGTTTCTCGAAATTCGTTAGAGTGCTCTTTTCTTGTAGGAGCCATACCGTTGTACGAGTTTATAAAAGAAGGAAAATAGTTTTAATTGAATGAAAAACGTTTATTAGATATATGAAATAATGTCTATTAGTCAACTGGACGGAAAAAAATATATATATATATAAGTATAGAAGTACTAATTTGTCCTTTCCTGTTCTTGTTGAACAATTTTGGTACGATGAAAAATCGTGTATTTTTGTCATTTTTTTAATGAAAAACGAATAAATGAAAATTTTGAGTTGAAATTTTTTGTATATATACTAGAGGTCATAGACAACAAATTAGTAAAAATTGGATAACTTTGTATCACTTTGTTATAGAGATATAGACGAACGAAAAAAAATAAAGATGCTTGTTGATCAATTTTGGTACCCACTGTATGTTTCATATATGTTTCATATTCTTTAGTGGATCTATTCTGCATGAAAACTTGCTCGTTTCGAGGAGCTGAACCTCGATCTAACATAGAAGATCTATTCTGTGGAAGAGATGAACCTCAAGCAAGATATGCATTAGTTCCATGTGGCAATCTTTTTTGTTCATGTTGTCTTTCAGTACATACTTACAAGAAAAGTCAACCATGGCCTATCGTTGATTTTACTTCAAGTTCAAAACATCGATTTCTCAATGGTTATACTTCCTATCTCAATTGTCCAGCAGTATGTTGTTTATCGAACATTTCATTTTCATCAATGTACTCTTTTGTTGAAATTTAGACATGTACTACATCGAATGTAATTTATGCCATGACATTTCCATGTGGTCATTATGATTATGTTGATTCAACAGCAAAAACATTGGCTGATGCTATGGCTTGTAAGTATAAATCCTCTTACGATAGTCATGGGCATGTCTTTATTTCTCTTCTTCTTCTTCTTCTTATGATATAGATCATCGAGAACATGGCAACCGTATTATACATGAAAAAATGACTTGTGATCCTCTATTTCGAGGATCACAAATCGATCCTGACGAGAGAGAGTAATGAAATACATAGGATCATTCCTTTGACTATGCCATATATTCTCTGTTTCTTTCTGTCTTCATTGTTGTAGGAAAGAAATGGCTAATCAGATGCGTCTCTATCAACATTCAGCTCGATGTCCAGCAGCACTTCGCTCATTTCTCGATTGCAATCCCATGTATTGGTGTTTTATTCCTCAACCATGGAACGAAGTATTGGCAGAAAATGTTGCTTATTTTCCAAATGCTTTCACTACAGATCCCAACCTGGCTGCTATGATGGCAACGACTGCCATAGACAATCGTAGAGTAGCTTATTATCTAGACAATGTACCATTACCACCAGCGGCCTATGCCTTCTCATATCCACAGATACAAAAACAGCGTTTATTTTTCGAAGAATTTGTTGCTTACTCTATTCATCAGCGACCTTATACCGGCTTGGACTTGTATAAGATGGCAATCATTGCTGTTCGTAAGTAAACCTATCTTTATCAACTAACATCATCATCTTTATCACTATCGATTTTTCTTTTTCATTGATTTAGTACCAGATGATTGTTCGATTATATTACGATACATTATCGAAACATTGTTTATTATTCATGGTGAAACTAAATTGAATATGATTTGCCCGCTTGGTGGTGATGCTGAAAAACGCTATGGTCGCCCCTATGATCTTGTTTGGTGTGCTAATTTGAATCATTCATCGACGTGAACTATAATATCGACTCAATGACATATGAAAGTGATAAAATCACTATTATTTATAGAATATAAACAACATTAATCATTTCATAGATAATAATTACTCGTTAGTCTTTGTAGTGTGTCTGTGAAATAGTCAACTCGAAAATAAATGAATATTTGTTGTGCACTTTAGCTCATATCATAATCATATACTATTCTATTTGAGATTAGTAATATTCACGAAATAGACAGCGTCGATTCTATGCTCATCTGAACAGTCCAATGATAGACATGTGCTAAACCATGATTCCTTATTAAAAAACCACCAACAAATTCTCACATATTTGATTGATACACAACTGGACCATAAGAAAACAACTCGAATGGAACGATACATTAAACAATATAATCAAAACTTCACTTGATCGTCTAACCATCAACTATAAATATTAAAATACAATTCTATTAATAACAATATGCAGGACCTACACGATTCTGTAAGTAAACCTCACAATCTAACAGAAAAACATTTTAGACTGAATTATCACTCATCCTTTTCAACTGTTTTAGCAATTTAGAATAACTCAGTTGCTATTTTTCATGCAGTGCTTCATTTCGATTCAAATGCAACATCAATTAGTGAGATGTTCGTCCAATACTTTTCTCCGTTAGTAACATCGATCTCATGAAACTACTAGTCTTATCAACCACAGTAAAACATACCAAAAGAAAAGAAAAAATGACCTATTAAGTGATAATCCATCATTCATTCCTCTATAACATCAGTCACAACTATCTCAGAACCGACTCATTAAAATCTGTGCCTCAGATTAACAATTTATTTGCTAACAACAATTCGATCGCTCAACATTGACACCACACTGTCCATAAACCATGAGCAACCACTACGATATTTAACTGAGCAAAACCATCGAATGATCTCCATATGACTTCCATGCAAAACTCTAGCGGGTGGACTTCACTATCATCCTAACTCATGTATCTGATACCAAAAATCTTATTATACGTCTTTCACATCTAAGAATATCTTGTTCACATGCGAACGACTCTGAGAACAAAACAATCATATCTACTTGCATTACACCACTTCGGCTTCTCATCGTCCATTTATAACGATCTAACAACAGACAACATTACACCCAAAACATAACTAAAAAAGAACCCGACATATGAACCCATCTGAATAAGATAATTGAATGATAAACCACTGTTTTCTCAAAAACCATCTCAATCTAATACAAATCTATTCAAACTCACATAAATATCCGAATTCCTGAAACCCATTCAGTACCAACATCCCTACTCCCTACTGAATGCCTGAATACAACTTCACGCAACAATTATGCTACTATCCACTCAATCGGATTTCACGTCAAATCGAAATACTTGAAGTATCTTGGTAACTCTTCACAATCTTGACACGATTCTTTTTCGATTTTCTCGTCAAAAACAATTTTAGTATTTCGTATTCATCTTTGGATCATTTGTACTGATACTCTCGCCACTTAATAAGATTTATCATCAAATCAAAATACTTCAACTATCGTGGTAACTCTTAACACGCATATCCACTGGAAAAGATTGTTTTCAGTAAGATCGAAATACCCTCGGTATTATGATAGCCATACACATCCATGAAATATATTCAGATAAAATGGCTCGAACGAACGTCAACTCCTCTGGCAAGCAGTGATATTCTTCTCGATAAACGACAACCTCTTCATCTGCTGACTTTATCGAAAAGTGAACAAAACAAAAAGAGTTCGTATTACTTGATTTGTAATTTTCTCTTTTCGTCAGTGATAATATCTTATTCTTATTACTATTTTTTCTGTATGACACGATACTATGGACCATCTTTAACAAAATAACATCGGTCAATACTACATGGATCAATGAACATTGTTCGTTTTCAATTTTTTACTCGTAGAAGTAGTTCGTTTGCAGTAGAATTGTATTAGTATAAAATAGATGATTTAAAAAATACAAACGTTTTTCGGATACTCTATCATATAAGCTTATATTGATTGGTTTCGTTTTGTTTTTAGATAAATTTCTATTAATAGACATTGTTTTCATAGGAGTACGATGACTGACAAGCGATATTCCAATGATCAAGCTCATTGGTGCAGTCAACTTTCGGCTAGTCAAGTACGCACACCACCCAACATCTCGCGTCCTCTGTCCCAACAACAACAACCACAAATAGTGACGACGAAGCAAAAGAAGAAGAAAAGTCGTGGTGATCGAGCGGAACAAAATTTTCAACGAAGATTGCGTCAACGAAACTTGGATGAAGAAACCAGGGTATTATTAGTACAAGCTAGAGTTGAAAGACAACGAAAACAACAACAACAAACTGTGCTTGATACTGCAATGGAAGTAAACGAAATTGGTAATCAAATGATCAACATGACACAGGATAAACAAATGATGGTAAGAACATTTATCAGAAGATAAAAACTATTTGTATCAATGATTTCTTTTGTTTTCTAATGATTAGGAAATTCCATTAAATGACATGATTCCTAAGTCAAATTCAAAGAAGCGTAAACGCAACACAGCGACGAAAACTGACAGGCACTTAAGTCAATCTTTGAGTCGATTGTCGATTTCACAAGGATGTTCAAAGAAGACGAAGAAAAATGTTCCATCAAACAATGTTTTAACAAAAATGATCGATGAACTGAATGGTCAATCAAAAATATCAACAAAAAATTGCAAGTCTGATTTCGTGCCTCAATATTTGAAAGTATCCAATCGGAAATTTAAAGAAATGTTATCAAAAGCAGTTCATGATGGTCATAAAATTTATGAATGGTTAGACAGTGATGAAAAATTAAAATCAACTCGTGAATTAGCACATCTTTTTAATTTGATTTATTATTTAAAATTACAGCAACAATTATGGCAAGATTATTTTGATATCGGTATGAACGATGGTGTTTGGGCTCCACGAGTATCGAAATCAAAAGCTAAGGAACATAATACCTGTCTATCATATGGTCGATCGGAGAAATTTGTTGAACAACGTCAAAAAACAATTCAACATCAATTAAATCGCACTGATCGTGAATTACAACAATATCTCGCTCAACTACCAGAATGGACAGAAAAAGTTCAACCTCCCATTGATTCAACATTTCTCTCAAATGCCATTCAAGCAATGGTAAAAAATGGTCTCTATCGCTTAAATGCTCAATTCAAACACAAACAAGCCATGTTAAAATTCGATGCTGATGATCATCGCTTGATTGCGGCCGTCTATGCATTGAAACCGATTGAAGAACAGGTCTGTCTATAGAATAGATTGATTATCTTCAATAGACATAAAAGAAATTGATTGTTTAACATCTTTAGATTGCACTGATTAAAATATATTGGCAAGCCGTTGCAGATGAACAGAAAGCACTCGAAGAAATGGAAGTTCTTCGAAAACGAGTTTCATCAAGGCGACTTTCTCAATCTTTTGACAAAGTTCTTGATCAGTCGATTGGTAATATTCAAACAATGCTCTCGCGTCCGATTCTACATAAAGATCAACGTGCTAGTATGGCATCACGTTGTTCAAAAACAACTACCCAATATAAGTTTNGCTATGGAATCTCGTGTAGAAAATATGAAAAACGTGCTCAAGAATTACTTCAATATAAATTGATGTCTTTTTTCGAACAGGCCCCGGCGGTACACAACAACGAAGGCAACGTATCCGTCGGAGCAATCTAAGCATTTATACAAACATTACTGCCTCATCACATTTTATCGAAGCTAATTTGAATCTATCACCTGCACAAATGTCGATGTTTATCAAAGGTCTCAAATATATTCCACCATGTCAAAGTCGATTCTCACGTCAGTCTGTTGATGCTATTGTCAATGAACAATATAAGACGTTACGTTCAGTTGTTCAAGGTTGTCTTGATGATCATGGTATGCAAATTGTCGAACGACGTGAAAAAGAAGGTTTTCCATCCTTGAAACGTATCCTCCATGAACTTCAATCCAAAAAATTACCACGTAGATTGGCAATTCGTGCTCGACGTGAACGAACAGTAGTACGAAGTATTATAAAAATTTTACGTCAACGATCCGACATTACTGTTCGCCGAACTGACAAGAACAAAGTATTTTATGTAGGTAANAATGAACTATATTCAAATCAAATGAATAGAACAAACATCCACTCGTTTAGCAAATAGTGATATTCTTGTCAATAAACGATCACTTCTTCGTCTCTTAACTTTATCGAAATATTATCAAAACAAAAATAGTTCATATTACTTAATTTTTAATTTTCTCTTTTCGTCAGTGATAACAACTTATTGTTATTTTACTTTTCTATAGGATACTATCCGATCAATCGTTTTTAACAAACAACATTCGTCAATACTACAGGAATTAATGAACATTGTTCACTTTCATTGCTTTACTCGTAGAAGTATTTTGTTTGTAACAGAATAGTATTAGTATTGAACAGATGATTTGATAAATGCAAGCTTTTTTCCTTTTTTCATATCCTATCGTATAAGCTGATATTGATTAGATTTGCTTTAATTTAGATACATTTCTATTGATAGACATTTGTTCAATACGAGTACGATGACTGACAAACAGCGATTTCCTAATGACCAAGAACATTGGTGGTGCGAACTTTCACCTAAGCAAGTATCCAGACCATTAGACGTCGTATCTTCTCTACCAAAACAGCAACAGCAACCACAACTAGCAGCGACAAAGCAAAAGAAGAAGAAAAGTCGTGGCAATCGAGCTGAACAACATTTTCACCGAAGATTGCGTAATCGAAATTTGGATGATGAAACCAGGACATTCTTAGTACAAGTAAGAGCTGAAAGAAAACGAGAACAACAAGAACAAAAAAAAATATTTATAATACAACAACGGAAGTAAACAAAATTAGTAATCAAATCAGCAAAATGGCCGAGGATATACAAATAATGGTAAGAATATACATCAGCAGAAAACAAATGATAATGTTAGTGATCGTTTTGTTCTATTATGATTAGGAGATTCCAACCGATGATTTCGTTCGTAAGTCTAATTCAAAGAAACGCAAACGCTAAACATCGACTAAAATTGTCAGACATCTCAGTCAATCCTTGAGTCGATTGTCGATTTTACAAGGATGTTCAAAGAAAAAGTAGATTAAAACTGTTCAAACCAACAATATGTTATCACAAATGATTCGTGAACTGAATGATCAAGCAAAATTATGAGCCCAAATGTTAAAGTCTACTTTCGTACTTCAATATTTAACAGTAACCAATCGGAAATTGAAAGAAATGTTATCAAAAGCAGTATCTGATGGCCATAAAATTTATGGATGGTTAGACAGTGATGAAAAGTTAAGATAGGCACGTAAATTAGCTCATACCTTTAACTTGATATATTATTTTAAATTGCAACAAGAGTTATGGCAAGATTATTTCGATCTGGGTATGAGTGATGGTATTTGGGCTCCACGGGTGTCGAAATCGGCGGCAAAAGAACATCATACATGTATATCGTATGGTCGCTCCTTGAAATTTGTTGAACAACGTCAAAAAACTATTCAACATCAAATGAATTGAACTAATCGTGAACAGCAACAACAGTTGATTCGCCTAACAGAATGGACTGAAAATGCTGAACCATCCATTGATTCAAGATTTCTCTCAACAGCCGTTGAGGCAATGGTAAAAACTGGTCAATATCGCTTAAATACGTAATTCAAACATAAACAAGCAATGTTAAAATTTGATGCTGATAATCATCGTTTGATTTCAGCCGTGTATGCATTGAAATCGACAAAAGAACAGGTCTCTCTATACAACAGATTTATTAGATGCAATAGAAATAAAGAAAATTGTTTGTTTGAAATTTTAGATTGCATTAATCAAAATATATCGGCAAGCCATCGCAGATGAACAGAAAACACTCGAAGAAATGGAAGTTCTTTGAAAATGAGTGTCATTAAGACGACTTCCTCAATCATTTGATAAAATTCTTGATCAATACATTGGTAATATTCAAGAAATGCTGTCACATCCTATTCTTAATAAAGATCGACGTGCTAGTTATGGCATCACGTTGTTCAAAAACAATTACACAATATAAATTTGATTTGATGGCAATGATTATTGCTATAGCTCAAGATACAGCTCGTGGTTATAATCAATTGGCAGCCGATACGAAAGATAAATTACGACAACTTGATAGTGATCAAGTACAATCTTCTACTGAACTACTCATCAAAGCGATAGAAATTCGTGGAGAAAATATGAAAAAAAGGTGCTCAAGAATTACTTCAATATAAACTGATGTCTTTTTTTGAACAGGCTCCGGTGGTAGACAACGGCGAAGGCAACGTATCCGCCGAAGCAATCTAAGTACTTATACAACTATCACTGCCTCATCACCTATTATCGAAACTGATTTGAATCTATCACCTGCACAAATGTCTATGTTTATCAAAGGTCTAAAATACATTCCACCATGTCAAAGTTGATTCTCACGTCAATCTATTAACGATATTATTAATGAACAATACAAGACATTACGTTCGATTGTCCAAGGTTGTCTTGATGATTATCGTGTGCAGCTTATAGAACCGCGTGAGAAAGAAGGTTTTCCCTTCTTGAAACGTATGCTTTATGAGCTTCAATCAAAAAAATTATCACGTAAATTAGAAATTCATGCTCGACGTGAACGAAAAGTAGTACGAAGTATTATAAAAATTTTACGTCAACGATCCAATACTACTGTTCGTCGAACTGATAAGAGCAAAGTATTTTATGCTGGTAATGTGACCATTTTTGCTGAGAAAACATCGAAATATATGATCGAAACAGAAACTTATCAAGAGATCTCGAATGAGCGTTGTGTTTTATCCAAAAATCTCCATTTAGTTACTACGCTTCTAGTTTCGCTTTTGAAAAATGGTGCTATTAATCAAGAACAAAATAAGAAAATATCTCCGACAATAGATTCATTAGAATTGACTCATCTTCATTTTATTCCCAAACCACGTAAAGTAAGTTTCTTTTTCATCATTGCCATTTGAAAGATATAAATAATATTTACTTCTTTGAATTCATATTTTTATCTTAAATTTTCATAGCTCGATGTACCATTAAGACCGATTGTAGCAGCTATTCATAAACCAGCAACAGAAATCTCCAAATTTCTTAATGATCTGTTAGCAACTGTATTTCTACGCGTTGCTCGAAAGACTACTTTTATTAATGCTAGTGATCTTGTTCGAGCATTAGAAAAACATTTTGTCGGTGGTCATTTAAAACCAACGATCTTATTTATTACTTTTGATGTTGAAAATCTTTATACAATGATACTCCGTCAAGGCGCTTTAGAAGTTTTATTATATTTTCTCGAGCGACATTTATGCAGCAAGAAAATTGGTACATTAAGCATTGATCATATTATGAGAATGGCTCGTCTGGTATTGGATACAAATATTTTTGCCTATATGAAATTAAATACTATCGGCAAATGCGTGGTGAAGCTATGGCATCTGCCTTTACCCAAACATTAGCCAATATCTATATGTTAGATTGGGAACAACAGCTAATACAAGATCAACAATTAGACCAATAAATCTATGGACGGTTAGTTAAAATTGTCCAAGTGATATTTAATACCATTAGTGATGTTTCTATTATTTTCTTTACATATATTGATGATGTATTTATTATAACAAACTTAACATGCGATCAAGTCAAAGCAAGATTGGACACTGTTCATAGAATAGATCCCAATATTCATATTTCCTATTCCATTCAATCTACTATCGACTTTCTCGATGTCATCGTCAGCAATGAGAATGTTCACTTGAAAACATCTATCTTTCATAAATCAGTCGCAGAACCTTATGACTACCTTACACATCAGATCATCCTGCATATGTTTTTCGTAATATACCATATGCCGCTTTACTAAGCGCTGCACGAATATGCTCGAATGTCGAAGATTTTGACATGGAAAGGGTTCGTATCGATTTATCGTTATTATTAAATGAGTATCCACCTTCATTTATATCCAAACATTTTCATCGATTCTTCGAACTCAATCAGGCTATGCTGGTATTAGAAAGACTTGATCCCCACGTGTACCACGAATTACACCAGCAATTACTTCATAAGCCAACAAGAAGAGAAAAACAACTCCAAGAGACAACCGAAGACATGAATACTTTACCAGAAGTATTACAGAGAAATAAGTCTTGGGATCCAATGTCATGTATGCAAAATATAACTTCGAAAGTGAGCCAAGGTTAGCTATTCAACGCGACTTCCGCACATGGTGGAAAATAGGATTTTGGAAATAAAGGATCCACTGTGGAGAATGTTCAACTAAAATTTGCAGTCAAAACCAATCGCACTTTAGAAGCCATGTTTGTGCACAAGAAACCACCACCACAAATGCTCAAGCTTAAGCCTACTAATTTCTTGCAACAAACTGTCAATAAACACAACCCTGGCACATAAACAATAACGACAATCAAGACTGTGTCACCTACCCACTTCCCAAAATATGGATAAATCAAACTATTCTCCCTATCGATTCACACCAGTAGAACTAAAATATTAAGAACCATTATGTTTTCTTTTTGCCTTCATTTTTAACCATTCTCTTCAAATAAACTAACCAATTTCATCCTCCATTTTAGACACAAAAACTAGCTATACATGAAATATCTAACTAAAAATGTACCGGTAGAAAACCCAAACATGCCGACCAACAAAAACAACTTATCATTTCTTCAAAACTCAGAGGATAATAAAACAAAAACTCATACGACAAAAACCAAACAAAAGCACCTTATATAACATCTAGACACCGTTTGCACACAAAAATATACAACAATATCAACCTTTGTAAAAGTCATGATGATTCCTACGGCAGACGCAGCCAAAATAAGCCCATAAAGCCAAACTGCCAGCATACCACATAACACAAACATACAAAAACTTTCCCGGACAACTCATTGATCACAAATAGAAACTTGCTAGAAAAGATAACTACCTTGAACCATGCTAAAAACAAAGCCTACTAGATACTACCGTAAATAAACAACGTTCCATAAAACCTTTCCCCAAACCGCTTAGACTGACGCTGACCAAAAAAAAATATTTTGCCAAAGACTGAAGCCTTGTCTATAAATCATTACCAGCAAAATCCAACAGAGATCAAACTGATGTTTCCAACACTTACACTAATATATTGCCAAACATAGATAAATACGGACGAGCAAATAATCACACTCTATAAGAAAAACATCTCAACAAACAATGAACACCAAATCAAACATTGCAACGAAACTCACAAAAAAACCACAAACCCAAACCAATCCAACCCAACTTAAACCCATGAACTAAAGACACAATCTCAATGGTTTTTCACAAGATGATTATTACAAATTTTCTAGATGATATCTTCTTTTTGCAAATCTTTTATAAGAACTCCCACTATTCTGGAATTTGATCGATATGCAGTAAAATTTAGATACCTAACTTACCTGATGATGACCCTTAAGCAAGGTCGAAACCGGTTGTAAGTATTTCTTGTGTATCTAAATAAATCCAAATCTTATACACACCCCACCCTGGAACGGCTATGGCTTATAGCTGTTTGATCTAAGAGTAAAACTCAAGGGGGAAAAAGCGGATTGTGGTATCCCGGTATCCTGTGTATCCCCGATGTATCCTGTGTATCCCCGATGTATCCTGTGTATCCCCGATGTATCCTCTGTATCCCCGATGTATCCTCTGTATCCCCGATGTATCCTCTGTATCCCCGATGTATCCTCTGTATCCCCGATGTATCCTCTGTATCCCCGATGTATCCTCTGTATCCCCGATGTATCCTCCGTATCCTGACCGTATCCCGGATACGCGAATCCGCGAAAAATCTACGTATCCGGAATGCGCCGAGGACACATTAGGGATACAGAGGATAAAGACGATATATTGCGAATATAGGGAATTCCTGGATCCGATTTTCTCCGAAGCGGAGAAAAATGAAAAACTGAGTTTTCTGCAAGGGGGAAACATCGAACTTCTGTACGTTACATACTTTCCGTACTTTAATATACTTTAATCAACTCTAAAGTACTTTGACTTACATTGCCAGACAGATCTCTGGGATCTCAGCGAGGTCTCTAGGGTGCAACGGTNGAAATTAATAGCATAAATGTTCAATGTTAATTTTTTTCTTTATTTATTATAAAAATGGGCTCTTAAAAATCAGTCTCCCCAAAGTGCATTAGTGGAAAATATTTCGACATTGATTGGCTATTCCAGCTATGCTTTTTTTCACCAGATCACGTACTAAAAAGTAAATTTATTCGATTGTATAATAATAATAAAAAAGACTGTTTATTGTTTTTTTTTTTAATAGCTGCATGATGCTGATATAGGTGTTATATTAAATCGTGAACTTGAAAATTGCATCATTAATAAAAAAAAAAAAAAAAAAAAAAGAACAATAAAACAATACCATGAACAATAAAATATTTGAAAATCAAATGATAATGATTCACATTAGAAAAAAAGAAACAATTATAACAGTTGATTTTGAAATTTCAACTCCAACACTAAATACATCATCATCAAATTTAAATCAAGATCCTATTAGTTTTATTAGTTAGAATTTATTATTAAAAGATATAACAGAATATCTCGTCGAAGAGGATGATGCTGAACAAGAATTACCAATTGATGCATTCACAACCAATCATAATGATTTAAATACATTTGAAATCGAGAAAAATTTAATTAAAGTAAGTGATATAAATTGAGAAATAATCATTTCTATTCAAATATATTTTAAAGTACTTAATCATTTAATTTTAGATTCAGCTGTTATTCATTCTGTTAATTATTATAATGATTTGGAATATTCTCAAAAAGATTCAATATTAAATCATCATTTGGTCATAGATTTTAATGTCGTACATGTATTTGAACCATTTTATGATCCAATACATAGACTACTGTAAGTTATATTCTGAAAACTAACTAGCATTGGTCTTATTATTATTATTTTTTTTTTTTTTTTAGATGTAACCGATCATTGAGAAGCTATGAAGATTCTTGATGCAACGAATGAAATGTAACTTAGAATTGTCAAATATTTTCAACAAATATAAACAATATAATAATCATGTTCTTTTTTTTTTTTGATGTTATTGTATCTTAATTTTATACTTTCTCAATGTTATATTGATAAGAACGTAGTTTTCCCTTTTTTTTTTAATTGTTGTACATCTGTACTTATTTTTATTTCATTTTTCATTTCTTACTGACACAGAGTTATGAATTTTTCAAATATATAAATTAAAACAGACAAATGCAAGATTTTTTTTTCTAACTTTTTTCTCGAAATTATGAATAGACAAACAAACAATTAAATTAAAATGAATGCTATCAAATATGTTGATAGCAAATCGTAAAGTGCAAAAAATTCAATAACTAAAAAAATATTATTTCCTTCAATTTTCAATTATTTCTAGTTTATATATTAGTATATATATTTTAAAGCGGATTCGTTTTTTATAGAATTCCTTCTATCTGTATAATCTTAGAAGTGAATGTTTATCCATTCAATTGAAAATTGAAAAAGAAAAAAAAAATATTCATATCGAAAAATAAAACAATGTAAAACGTTTTATATAAATATTCAATGTAAAGATCTTATGAGAACTGAAATCAATATAAGTACATTTAATTTTTTTTTCTTAAATTAAGTCAAATAATATTGGAGTTTTTTAATAGGTTATTTGAAGTTTCATAGAAACAGAAATCTTCAAATCACACGCTCGAGATCACGTTCAAAACAGCTAAAGTCAGTCGATTTTTTTACTGAACATATTACTCTGTTCGCATTACTAGATTATATTGAATAGATTTTGGTTAAAATAAAATCGGATGTATATGTTCAAAAATTATATTTTTTTCTTTTAATGATTTATTTGTGTTTTTTTTTATACGTCATTCTCAAAATCACAATCATCATTGTCTACATGGTATTTTATGTAACCATAGGTCAAACTTCTAATACGTCGTTCATATTCTGTAAAATCAATTTTTTTATTAAGAATGAGTTCTTTTGCCTCGATTAAATAATTATCACGATCACGATATACTTTTCGCTGAACTTTCGTAGGACGTTTTTGTTTTATCTCTTGAGATACGGATATCATAGTTCTTTCATCAAGTTCACGTTTTAATAGTATATATCTCCAAATATTTGGATGAGGTGCGGTACGTCTATTAACAAAAAAACTAACGTCAATATATGGTTTGAAAATTGTTCTAAAAGAAAAAAAATTAGTGAAACATCTATAACAGAACGTACGCATTTATTGAACGATGATGACCTTCAAGAGCATTATTTGTTCGATCTGTAAATCCAATAGAAGCAAAATGATTCCAACGTGTTGGTGGAAATTTATTTCCATGTAAATATGTGTTTGAAAAATATTGAAGAAATTCTTCAATACTACTTGTAAATCGAAGCAATGTTGAAGCAATACTTTCAAAGGCATCATAAACATGTGTTAATGGTACAAGAGGAAGTCCAAATAAATTTGCTAATTCTCGTTTAGTGCTTTTTTCTTGAAAAAATTTGATAAGGCCTAACGACATGAAAATATATATTAGTTATAAAAACCGAAATAAAAAGGTTTGAAGAAAAAAAAACTATACCAAGTTTCTGAACTTTACGCCATACTGATCGACAATAATGAAAATGACAATACAGAACAGAACTTCTTTTGAAAACCGATAAAAACGCATTTGATGCAGCTAGTTCGAAATCCAACATGATACTTATAGGTTCTAATTTAATGTTATTTTGATTCCCAAAATCGAGTAAACCTTGAAAAACTAATTCATATTGTTCTTGTTTACGTTCACACATTGCAACATGAACAAATGGATGAATACCCCAATCTGTACGACCATGAATTGAATATGATTGAAGAAATTTCTGTGGTGCACTTCGAAATGTACCATCAGCTAACCAGTGAACACATTGACCTTTTCAAGATTAAATATAACTTAGAAAATAAATTTATTCGAAAAATACAGGAACATATACAGTCTAAGCTGAAAGCAGAACTCATCAGATTGAAAAATCTATATACATCACCGTGAACATAGACAACAGAAATTTTCCAACCTAAACTTCAACAGATAATCTTTTTATTGGTTACCAATTCACTGTAGTCTTATTTTCTTTTATTTGGTATTCTTGTTTTAAATTTTCCAACAGGAATTAAAACGTTTTTGAAGCAATAGATGTTTATTAAACAAGTTGAAACCCAATCTTAGCAAAGGAAACCCTTTAGACCAGTATTTTACAAAAAACAAAAAACTCGGGACCAGGTTTGTGCGACAAAAAAAAAAAAAAAAAAAAAAAAACTTTGATTTTATATTATTTTGATAAAAGAAATTTAATTACTGAACAAATTAAGAGCTACTCATAATTAACATAATGATTCTGAAAATTTAATCCTTTGGATTTGTATATTTGAGTTGCTTTTATTTAGATTTTTTAATAAAGAAAAATGTAACCTCTAATGGTTTCATACAATATCATCAATAAAGAAAAACAAAACCCTTTTTCTCCAAAAATAATGTTTATTTATTTTTTTTTCTATGATTTGATAATCTTTCGACTTAATGTTTATAGAAAAATAGAGAAAACAATTCAAAGTAAAGGCGAAAAAATTAAACAACAATGAGAGTTAGCATATGAAATAGCATTTGATACATATGAAACATACTAAGTGATGTTAATGCTTTTGGAGAACATAATGTTATGAGACGATGTGGTGCCGGATTATCGAATATAACAAATGGTTTACCATTTTCGAGAAGTTTTAAACTGTCAGGTATGACAATGTCTTCTAATGTTTTTGGAATTGGTGGAAGAACTGCCGATCTACGACGATAAGCCGTAGATCTTATGTAATTGAAAATAGGCACATCATCAGCTAATCCATTCTTTCTTTTCTAGCAAAATATTAAAATACAAAACGAATAAAAAAATATTTTATAAAAATTTACATGTTGTATTAAATGGTGTTGATAAATTTCGGTTACAGGTTTCAATAAATCAGCTGTTGTTTCCTTATATATATTTTCCAATAAAGTTCTGATTTCAGATGTATGCTGAAGTTCTTCATGTAAATGTTCTTGTGGATATCGTTTAATAATATTACCAAGTAAAACCATTGATACGCCGCAAGATTTATTACAACAGATCCATATTTCAGAACCATCCTTATTTGAGCATCGTTTTCTGTATTTTTGATTTTTATATATAAATGCTTTTGCACCACGAGTCGTTTCGGTCCATTCAATGGAATCCATATAACAATAACAATTATGCGAAATATTTAAATTCGAAAAAAACTATCGCCATATGTAGTAACATTGTCGTCTAATGAACTCTATTAATTATAATAATTAAATCATGGTATCCATCATTGAGCGCTCTCTATAAATTACAATTAATTCGAAGATAGGTAAAACAATAGTAATTTAGCGTACTCTACAAATTACAGTTTAGTTAAGAAAAAATCAATGAACAATAGCTTAGCATACTCTATAAATTACAGCTTGTTAAAGAGAAATAGATCAACAATATTTTAGCGTACTCTATAAATTACAGCTGAAGCATAAAAATCGAATTAAATACGCAATTAATTAGCGTACTCTACAAATTGCAATTTACTAAAGAAAAATAAATCAACAGTAGATGAACGTACTCTATAAGTTACCGTAATGTAGAAATAAGTGACCAAATATTCAGTGTTCTCTATAAATGACAGCTCATATATGCTCATAAGGTACTTTTAATTTTGAGGTGGGTAAATTTTAAAGAATTTAAAAATAAAAATAAAAATATTAATTTTCTTTATTTATTTAAATGATTGAAATCGAAGAATTAAATTAAGTAAAATTAAAATTTTTAAGTTTCAATTTTCTTTATGTTCGCAAATGAGAAGACACGGATTTCGAATGAATCTGATAATGAAATCAATCACTTTCAAAGTCAAATTCGTTTCGAAGAAATCAACAAATTATTCGAACAATATCCATATACAATCATTTCAAAAGAGAATTATAATCAACGAATGCAATCTGATACGAATGCACTAAATATCGATCTACATGTATTACAAACATTAATCAATGATTACCATACCATGATGGATGAGTTATTTCAGAATTCTATCAATACAACATATACGACAGATGCTATTCATAATGATCATTTAAAAATTGATCTACTCTTAATAACTTGGTGTTATCTAATTTGTTTCTGTCTTATAAGTCTATGTATTGGATTGATCATTTACATATGGGTATCTCAAGTCGGGTTCAATCGATCTAATCCTTGCTTATCAAATTTTCTAAAATGCTTAATATCTCCTCTTCACAAGCAACAAAAATGTTCACCACAATTAGAACAACAACAACAACAATCACAACAAGATCTAGCCAAAACTCAATCAATTGATCAAAAGAAAGAACTCTCTTCAGCAATGGCATTCAATTCAGTTGATATTGTTTAGTTCAGCGTGGAATATTCATGTTATTTAGCATGGCATATGAACATTTATTTCAAAAAACTGTCAAAACCGAACTAAAATATATTGCATGCTCTTTTTCAATTACATATTAATTTAGTTTAGCAATCTTCTTAAAGCACTTTCATGTTTCAATAATGAATCTACTACTAGAATTCACTTTTTATTTCAGATATTTTTTAACTATTCTATATGCTTTCCTCAAACCAATTCAATAATAATTGTTCAAGAGTTATTCTTGTAATAATTTTTTTTGGTTTGTCTAAAATCTTCATTCATTTGGACTATCTATTTTCTAGTGTCTTTACTGATACTTGCCACTTGATAAGATTTTATTGAAAAATCGAACTACTATCTATCTAGTATTGTGGTAACTTCAACACACCCACACCCTTCGACAAAATATCTTCAGAAAATAGCTTACGAATTTATCCAGCTGATAACGACGAATAATACAATCCAAAATTCTTTCTCTTTCTTTGTCCTGCATATGTCCTTGATTTTCGCTTTTACTATTCATTTCAATTGAAACAATACATCGAGTGAGTACCATCCTAATACATTTAACTTTTCATCTTTCTTCAAGTCATAGATGTATGATGGTTGATTATTTAGCACCACTACTACTACTTCTGCTATCACTGCATCTTTCATTTTCATTACTCTTAATTGCAATGTAAACTACGATCATCAGTAATAAAAAAATGAAGAATATCACAATCTTGAACAATGGTCATTATTTTAATATGAAATAATTGATTGATGTACAGTATATATAAAAACGGTTATGTTCCATGAAGTTAAAGTATTCTAATTCTTATTTCAATATGTGAACAAGAACGACCGATTTAAAATATATATCTATTGATGATACAGCTTGTTTATTCAATTTATACAAAAAATTATTTCCTAATTTCTTTTTTTAATAAACGTCAATTAATTCATACATCGCAGTAGCTGGACTAATCCCATGTGGGTCGTCCGGACAAAAGTGCTGCCAAATTCTAAATTTCCTCAAAAAATGTCTTAAATAATGGAAACAACATTGTTCATACGCAAATAGTCACCGGCAACTATTTTCACTAGAATGGAAACAACGTCACAAAAACGACTACAAATAAAATTCATTTGTGTAAAATTTCTATCGTGAAATCCGAACTCAGACTTTCTCCCATTGAATAAAATACTGAAAATAAAGAACAAAAAAAAACGGACAGCGTCGAAAGACACCAACGTCGTGTGATGTTTTGAATTTAATCTCTTATCTTCTATTTAATTGAAGATATTAATTGAGAATTATTACGAATTGAGTCTTAACCTCTCAGTTTATTTAAATGAGTTTTAGTTTTGTTATGTAATAATAAATTCTAAACATGCCTAATGAATTCCTTAAGCAAGGGCGAAACGTCATGTGGTCCTTTGAATATAATTTCTTATTTTCTATTCGTAACTAGAAGCAGACGTGAATTACCAGCAATTTGGTCATTTCTTATTCGCCAAATATCAAGCTTCCTTTTTTTTCATTTCTATCGTCTAGTTTTTAGATATTTCGGTGTTTACAGAGATTATTCTTTGTTATTTATATCTGGTACCAATGTTCACAACTTTAAAGATGAATATGATGGATGATACTTATCATTTCGATGATCAAGGTAATCTAAGTGAAGATCCTTGGGATGGGAGAGCAATAATGGAACTCAGCAATGACCAGGTAAGACTGATTCTACCGAGGCTGACAGTAGTTTATCGATATACGTAAAATATGCTTCTTCGCTTTATTCTCATTCAAGTTATTCACACCATTGGCAATTGTAAATTCTGTCGAAAATGACCCGTTGAAGCCGATTAATTTTAGTCCTTCATTGTACAATTTCTTAAATAGTATCAATACAAGTGACACAGATGTGAACACTGATATTGTCCCAGAATTCAAAGTTGATGAAAACATGAATTTCAATCAAGATCAGATTAACCAATGTTTCAACGATTTTCGATATGAACAAGTGATATTTGACGCTGATGCGCTCTATGAATACTTTCTTCAATTACCAATTACTTCTGATCAATGTAGTAATACAACACAGACATTTCGTTTCCTCTTTCTAAATTCGATCATAATAATTAAATAGCCTTTGTTTAGATGATCCAATGCCTATCGTCAATTACTTGCCACAAGATAACTATGGATCGTCTCTGTCGACATCATCGTTTATCTCCAAAACGGACACGGATTCGGCAATGAAAGTAACCACAAACGACTCATATCAGCCAACGAATAAAGTTGCCCTTGTGAATCATCATGATTGGCCTAACGTTGATTTGAAAAGCTCAGGTAAATAGAAATTTCATCTATACAAGTATTATATGGCCAGAGATTCATGTGTAAAATTATCTGATTGTTTATTTTTAGATGCATTTCAGATCGCGAAACAACACAAATTCAATTTGACTGTTCCAACAGAAGATGAAGAGCCGAAAAAGAAATTTCGATTGAACAAGAGGTCCTTTGCAATTGCCTGTTACTCGAATATGACAAGTAAGATACGTTTCACGAGTGAGTCTACTAATGAATGATGTACTTCTATCTTGAACAGAAGAACATATTATGATACATATCCAAAATGAATTTGATGAACGCATACAATATGTCTGTATTTCGTCTCAAGATGAATCACAAACATCGTGTTCTCTGATGTACATTCAGATCATTCTCCGAAAGATAATTAATAAGAAAACCTATTTTCTCAAAGCAATAGCAGGTTTGAATGAACTTTATCAACGAAGACGAAATACTAAAAATATTTCGATAACATGTATCGCTCTCATAATCGTTCTAGGAATGCAATGTAATTATCGAGTGACATGCGATGATCGTGCTTGGAATGTGTTTATAAAAAAAGGTTCGTTGCATCTATTCTCTCAACTAATGTGAATTTAAACGAAATCTAACGTTCTAGTTGGCAATTGCATTGAAGTTGGACAATTTCGATCAGTGAGATCCCGTACTGGCACAAAATTGTCCGAAGCAATTCGACAGAAACGCAAAGACAGGAGAAATAAATCTAAAATAAATCACAATCAGCTTCCGACTACGAAAAGTCAACTAGAAGCGAAACAAGTAGCCGAAGATATTATGACAAAGGTAATGACATGCATTGAAGAAGCAATCGATGACACTAAGAGACAAATGCCAATCGAATGTTCACATCAACGAGATACGTAAGCATTGTTGTTTCTTTGCTTGTTTTAGTATAAAAAAAGTCACAAGGATTTTTATTTACGTTATATCTATAGAATTCTGAAGAAATTAAACTCTCTTCATGTTTTGGTTCAAAATAGCATTGCTAAGTAACTACATGACTGGCATCAAAATGTTCGAATGTGTCCTTGGAGTCATCATTATTTCCTTTTTTTTGTTTCATTGTTCTATGTATTGTTTTTGATGATTTCACACTTTCATTTCACTTTTTTTCAATTTTATCCTGCTTTTGTTTCATTTCCTTTGATTGTTTCTCGTTCTATTTTAGTTCATGTTTTTTGTTTCTTCTTGTTAAATTTAGAAGATTAGATATATGTCTGTATTTAACTTCGTTATGTCATTTGAAACGTCTAATCTAGCAATATAAAAAAACATGGAAAATATATATCAAAAGCTTCGATCAGAGCATTTTCAAATCATCAATCGTGTCTGAAGGAGGAAAATACATATCTTAACTGGTTGGTCACATAGTAACTGAACTTTCTAGGACGAAATCATATTGGTCCCTCTTTTTCTTTGGAAAAAGAGTCACCCACTCTGTATGTCTCATTTTGTCTCATGTATTTTCGATTAATTGTGAGTATTTGTTTTCATAAAGTCTAACGATCAGCCATAGAAACGATACTAACGACTAATGATAACCATGAAACAACAAAGTTTATGTGCTATCTTTAACTCACCTGTCTGTGATGACCTTTTTCTTTATTGTTCATATTTAATCAAATGAATCTTATTCGGTTGACTTTGTATTATGATTTGATAAAATTCTTGATCATTTTCCTATTCAAATGTTATTGTTAAGGTTGCAATACATAAGTAGGATGTACTTGACAAGAATAGTCACAGAAAACATATGTTCAGGGGATTATAGAGAGAGATACTCCTATGATTCAAACTACTTGATGATGCTTAATGATGCTATGATATTAGAGAAGCATCATGAGAAAGTATATTTTTATTTCGATTTCCTTCACTTGGACTGCACTCTATGTATATAATTCTTACAGCTGTGATCAGCATGATTATCTTTTGTCTTCTGTTTCTATGCAGCAGAAACAAGGAAACACCGTTCTCTGACGTTCATCTGCTGAAACGATAAAGAACCATGCTACTCTATGAAACGAACAAGTTTTATCCAATGGAAAAAAAAAGTTTAATACAGTTACGACGGTCTCCATCACTGCCATACACAATAATATACAAATGGAAACAAATGCTGAAAAGATAATTCCATTTCAAGATTGTTCTGAACTGTTTTCTTTCATCTCTGGGGACGATATGCGAGCTGAAATAAACATACTCAGGAAAAAAAAGACGGCTATCAAACAATGGGCAGTCCACATTGTATACCAGAACAGATGACATTGTATACGCATTGTAGAATATTTCAGTGAAAATTCAGATTATTTTGATTATTAGTAAAAAGTTTAGATTATATATATAGTAATTCTGTTTTTAGCAAGTAATCCAATTGAAATCGATGTTAATTCTCGATTCGATTAAGAAAATAATCTGTTTTGGTAGATTTCAATCCATTGTATGGATTACGATCAAATTTTCTTTCTTCACACATTATAATCACAATATTCAACAAACGGTAATCAATGATCCAGACTTGGATGTGACCATCGATCGAAATTGATTAAAATAGGTTTTGATTTCACAATCGGTTATGAAATAATCATTATTTAAGTGTTTATATCGATTATTCTAACGAAAATTAAATCTCCATCTAAAATCGATTCCAATTCTTGTAGTTGATTGAAACATACTCATTCAAAGCCTGATTCTAAGGACTTCAGTTAGTTTTAATGGATCATCGTAATGAAGATCAGATTTCGATCTAAAATCGATTATAGTTTTTCAAAATTCAAGAAAATATCTATCTCATTGAATCTGATTAGAAGATTTTTAATCAATTATAATTGATAATTTGGATTTACATTCAATTATATTCGAAAAGACGCATAATCTTAAAAGTTCATTACAATTGTAAAAAAACTCTAATGTATTTTAATCGTAAAGGGTATACAATGTGTTTTTCTCTAGTTTTCAATTGGATGGTGTACTGTTCAACTGTTTTTACCAAGCCCTCGTGTCGGCAAATTGTAAGTATAATAGTACAACAACCTCTGATACCCTTGTCATACTTTGAGATACAATATCAATTGCTACTCATACACACAAGTAAAAACACTGATGCTCCCGATCGGAATCAGTAGAAATCAGATGATAATCGCTTATAATTCATCGCAACCAATTAGAAGAATTTCCATCGATTATGATTTTTCATCAAAACAGATTTCAACCTGGATTTCGGCGCGCAATAATCAGCTTTACGATAAGTAGTACACCTATGCGATTATTCAATTGTAATCAGCTTTAATCTTCAAAATTTTGCACTGCATAAAAGAAAGACCAACGTTCTAAAGGAGGACGGACGTCGTTTCCGTACCGTGACGGGTCACACAGTAAAGCAGAACGGACGTCGTTTCTCTAAAGGAACGGGTCATATAAAAAATCAGGAACGACGTCGTTTCTATACCCGGACCGACCAGATCGTACATCAGGACACACCAGGTTGTACAATAGAACGGACAAATCTCTCACGGAGACGGACCACCATTCCGCAGAGGGACGGAACAGCCTGTATAACAAGACGGACGACTTTTCTATACAGCAACGGATCAGGTTGCATACCAGGACAGGCAACGTTCTACATTAAGACGGAGAACGTCCTACACGAGGCCAGACGACGTTCAACTTTTTACCATCCTTCCAACAAAACCGAACGAGCATATATATAGCCGCATTTTAATACTATCAACTCATTCTATTCAGTTCGTCTTTAACGTACATTCATCCAACACTTGCTTTACATTAAACCTCCAACAACTTCTCGCATCCAATACCAAGCATATACACAACTATGAACACATGGCAAGTCAATATATTCGCAGACGTCGGAAACAAAAACATTCCTCGAAATAAATCTTCACTCAACAACCACACTTGAACACAACAGATACCAACCCAACATTAGACAATCAACACTTACAATATTACTTAGAAACCAATCCAAAACCAGAATTGCACAACATAACTAAACCAACTACACAAACAAAACGATAATAAAGCAATCCAACAAAATATTCCTGCCCACCATCTCCGCGCATCGCACTCTCTTAAAAAAATGATTTAACATCTACCTTACAAAACAAAAATTTATACAAGCCATCAAGTACAAATCACTCACAAACACGGTCTTCGAATTTTCACCTCGATCCTATCGAGACACGAAATTCGAAATTTTAGTGTCTTGTTTTTGGTTTAATTTTTCTTCTTCGAAAATTGAATCAATCGAACAGATACTAGCCACTTGATAAGATTATAGCAAAATCGAAATACTACTCTAGTATTGTGGTAACTTTAACACACCCAAAACATAACGCAAAAAAAAAACCCCGACATATGAATCCATCTGATTAAGATAATTGAATGATAAACCACTGTTTTCTCAAAAAACATCGCAACCTAATAAAAATCTATTCAAACTCATATAAATATCCGAATTCCTGAAACCCATTCACTATCAACATCCCTACTCCCTACTGAATGCTTGAATACAACTTCATGCAACAATTATGCTACTACCCACTCAATCAGATTTCACGTCAAATCGAAATACTTGAAGTATCCTGGTAACTCTTCACAATCTTGACGCGATTCTTTTTCGATTTTCTCGTCGAAAACAATTTTGGTATTTCGTACTCATCTTTGGATCATTTGTACTGATATTTTCGCCACTTAATAAGATTTATCATCAAATCAAAATACTTTAACTATCGTGGTAACTCTTAACACGCATATCCACTTGATAAGATTATTTTCAGTAAGATCGAAATACCCTCGGTATTATGGTAGCCATACACACCCATGAAACATATTCAGATAAAATGACTCGAACGAAAATCAACTCCTCTGGCAAGCAGTGATATTCTTGTCAATAAACGACAACCTCTTCGTCTGTTAACTTTATCGAAAAGTGAACTGAACAAAAAGAGTTCGTATTACTTGATTTTTAATTTTCTCTTTTCGTCAGTGATGATATCTTATTTTTATGACTATTTTTTCTGTAGGACACGATACTACGGACCATCTTTAACAAAATGACATCAGTCAATACTACATGGATCAATGAACATTGTTCGTTTTCAATTTTTTACACGTAGAAGTAGCTCGTTTGCAGTAGAATTGTATTAGTATAAAATAGATGATTTAAAAAATACAAACGTTTTTTGGATACTCTATCATATAGGCTTATGTTGATTGGTTTCGTTTTGTTTTTAGATAAATTTCTATTAATAGACATTGTTTCCATAGGAGTACGATGACTGACAAGCGATATTCCAATGATCAAGCTCATTGGAGGAGTCAACTTTCTGCTAGTCAAGTACGCACACCACCCAACATCTCGCGTCCTCTGTCCCAGCCACAACAACCACAAATAGTGACGACGAAGCAAAAAAAGAAGAAAAGTCGTGGTGATCGAGCAGAACAACATTTTCAACGAAGATTGCGTCTACGAAACTTGGATGAAGAAACCAGGGCATTATTAGTACAAGCAAGAGTTGAAAGACAACGAAAACAACAACAACAAACTGTGCTTGATACTGCAATGGAAGTAAACCCAATGGGTGATCAAATGATCAACATGGCACAGGATAAACAAATGATGGTAAGAACATTTATCAGAAGATAAAAACTAATTGTATGAATGATTTCTTTTGTTTTCTAATGATTAGGAAATTCCATTAAATGACATCATTCCTAAGTCAAATTCAAAGAAGCGTAAACGCAACACAGCGACGAAAATTGACAGGCATTTAAGTCAATCTTTGAGTCGATTGTCGATTTCACAAGGATGTTCAAAGAAGACGAAGAAAAATGTTCCATCAAACAATGTTTTAACAAAAATGGTCGATGAACTGAATGGTCAACCAAAAATATCAACAAAAAATTGCAAGTCTGCTTTCGTACCTCAATATTTGAAAGTATCCAATCGAAAATTTAAAGAAATGTTATCAAAAGCAGTTCACGATGGTCATAAAATTTACGAATGGTTAGACAATGATGAAAAGTTAAAATTCACCCGTGAATTAGCTCATATCTTTAACTTGATGGATTATTTAAAATTACAACAACAATTATGGCAAGATTATTTTGATATCGGTATGAACGATGGTGTTTGGGCTCCACGAGTATCAAAGTCGAAAGCTAAGGAACATAATACATGTGTATCATATGGTCGATCAGAGAAATTTGTTGAACAACGTCAAAAAACAATTCAACATCAATTGAATCACACTTATCGTCAATTACAACAACATCTTGCTCAACTACCAGAATGGACAGAAAAAGTTCAACCTCCCATTGATTCAACATTTCTCTCAAATGCCATTCAAGCAATGGTAAAAAATGGTCTCCATCGCTTAAATGCTCAATTCAAACACAAACAAGCCATGTTAAAATTCGATGCTGATGATCATCGCTTGATTGCAGCCGTCTATGACTTGAAACCGACTGAAGAACAGGTCTGTGTCTATAGCATAGATTCATTATCTTCAATCGAAATTAAGGAAATTCATTGTTTGATATTTTAGATTGTGCTCCTAAAAATATATTGGCAAGCCGTTGCAGATGAACAGAAAGCACTCGAAGAAATGGAAGTACTTCGAAAGCGAGTGTCATTAAGACGACTTCCTCAATCATTTGATAAAATTCTTGATCAATCCATTGCTTCTATTCAAACAATGCTGTCACGTCCGATTCTACACAAAGATCGACGTGCTAGTATGGCATCACGTTGTTCAAAAACAATTACACAATATAAGTTTGATTTGATGGCCATGACTATTGCTATAGCTCAAGATACGGCTCGTGGTCATGCTCAATTGACAGTTGATACAAAAAATAAATTACGACTTCTCGATGGTGATCAAGTACAATCTTCTACTGAATTACTCATCAAAGCTATGGAAACTCGTGCACAAAATATGAAAAAACGTGCTCAAGAATTACTTCAATATAAATTGATGTCTTTTTTCGAACAGGCTCCGGCGGTACACAACGACAAAGGCAACGTATCCGCCGGAGCAATCTAAGCATTTATACAAACATTACTGCCTCATCACCTTTCATCGAAACTGATTTAAATCTATCACCAATACAAATGTCCATGCTTATCAAAGGTCTCAAATATATTCCACCATGTCAAAGTCGATTCTCACGTCAATCGACTGATGCTATTGTCAATGAACAATACAAGACGTTACGTACCATTGTCCAAGGTTGTCTTGATGATCATCGTATGCAACTTGTCGAACCACGTGAAAAAGAAGGGTTTCCATCCTTGAAACGTATCCTCCATGAACTTCAATCCAAAAAATTACCACGTAAACTAGAAATTCGTACTCGACGTGAACGCAAAGTAGTACGAAGTATTATAAAAATTTTACGTCAACGGCCCGACATTACTGCTCGTCGAACTGACAAGAGCAAAGTATTTTATGTAGGTAATGCTACAGTTTTTGCCGAGAAAGCATCAAAATATATGATCGAAACAGAAGCTTATCAAGAGATCTCGAACGAACATTGTATTTTATCGGAAAATCTCTATTTGGTTACTAGTCTTCTAGCTTCTCTTTTAAGAAAAGGTGCCATTAATCAAGAACAACATAAGAAAATGTCTCCGAAAATTGATACATTAGAATTGGCTCATCTTCATTTTATTCCAAAACCACATAAAGTAAGTTGCTTATTGTATCATTACAATTTGAACAATACAAATATTATCGTCGCCTTTGAATTCATTTTTATCTCTATTGTTTTATAGCCTGATACGCCATTACGACCGATTGTAGCAGCTATTCATGCACCAGCAACAGAAGTGTCCAAATTTCTTAATGATCTATTAGCCCCTGTATTTCTACGCGTTGCTCGAAAGACTACTTTTATTAATGGTATTGATCTTGTTCGAGCATTAGAAAAATATGTTGCCGATGGTCATTTAAAACCAACGACCTTGTTTGTTACTTTTGATGTGGAAAATCTATATACAATGATTCCACGGCAAGGTGCTTTAGAGGCATTAATGCAATTTCTCGAGCGACATTTACGTGACAGGAAAATTGGAACATTACACATAGATGATATCATGAGAATGGCTCGCCTTGTATTGGATACGAATGTCTTTGCCTATGAAAATAAATATTATCGACAAATACGTGGTGGAGCTATGGGATCCGCCTTTACACAAACATTAGCTAATATTTATATGTTAGATTGGGAACAAAAATTAATAGAATATCAGCAAGCAGACAAAGAAATCTATGGACGGTTAGTTGAAAATCTTCGCATGATATTTAATACCACTAATGATGTTTCTATTGTTGTCTTTAGATATATTGATGATGTATTCATGACAACAAACTTAACATTCGATCAAGTTAAACAAAGATTAGAAAATGCTCACAGAAAAGATCCAAATATTCGAATTTCATATTCCATTCAATCTACGATTGACTTTCTCGATGTCACAGTCAGCAATGATAATAGCCAATTGAAAACATCCATCTTTCATAAGCCAGCCGCTGAACCCTATATACTACCTTACACATCAGATCATCCACGACATGTTTATCACAATATTCCATACGCTAGTCTCTTAAGAGCTGCTCGAATCTGCTCGAATGTTGAAGATTTTGACATGGAACGTGTTCGTATCGATCTATCATTATTACTAAACGAGTATCCACCTTCATTTATTTCCAAACATTTTCATCGATTCTTCGAACTCAACCAGGCTATGCCCGTATTAGCACTGCTCGATCCACAAGTGTACCGCGAATTACATCAAAACCTACTTCATAAGCCAACAAGAAAAGAAAAACAACTACAAGACACAACCGAAGATATTGATGCTTTACCTGAAGTATTACGGAAGAAAAAGCCTTGGGATTCGAATGTCATGTATGCAAAATATAACTTCGAAAATGGTCCCAGAATAGCTTTTCAACGTGAGTTCCGTTCATGGTGGAAAAAACATTTCGGACACGAAGGTTCTAGAGTCGAACATGTCCAAATAAAGTTTGCCGTCAGAACTAATTATACTCTCGAAGATATGTTTGTGCAAAAGAAACCACCACATCACATGCTGAAACGAAATCCAAATGGAATCGTACAATCCACAGTCAATGAAGACAACCCACTCATATGAAAAGACAACAAAACAGAATAAGCACGTCGATTACTATATCTTACATCGACGAACATACTAAATTTCTACCGATATAAATAAATAAAAACTAGCTCGCAGTACAAAACATCTTTTTCTATTCTTCGTCGTAACATTACGATTCCATGTATAAAACAAAACTACACAATTTCCTTCCCTGTTTCAGATATATTACATTTTACACGACACGTACAACCGTCAAAAGATAAATGTTAAACTTATCGTTATCTGAAGAACCTGCCGCAAAACATTCGAACAAAGAACCAAACAAAAACATTCGCAGCCGACACACGGATATTCTCAACTTTATATAAAACTTCCATCCTCACCTCATAACATCAACAACACGAAACAGCCGAAACGCGTCGTAAGTATGCTTGGTTTCTGAAAAATTCAATTCTATACACAACCACACCCGATATGTTGTACAATCTGCTTTATTTTATATACTCTAGTTTTCGCTTTTGCTTTTTCTTTTTTCTCAATAGGTATATCGATGATATCTTTATGACCACTAATTTGTCGCTTGATCAAATCAAGATACGACTCAACATAGCCGACGAACAAGATGGAAACATCCGAATAACTCATACAATTGGTTCAACTGTGGAATTTCTCGATGTACTAGTCGAAAATAATCAAGGTCAATTGAGAACTTCAGTATTTCATAAATCAGCAGCTGAACCATATATTCTACCATTTTTATCGGATCATCCACGTCATATTCATCGCAGTACTGTCAAATCACAACTACTTCGAGTGGCACGTCTCTGTTCTCACGTAGAAGATTTCGACAAAGAACGACTGAATATTGAATTCACCTTACTATTGAATGAATACCCACCAAAATTTGTTACTTATCAATTTAAAAACTTTTTTCATACAAATAATGTTTCTTCCTTAATGGAACAATTGGATGAAGTCGTATATGGAGAATTACACAGGCAGGCATTATATCAAGCAACACGTCGAGAAAAACAACAAGAACAAGGACAACTGGATATGACATCCAATGCCAATCAACAAGCGAACGCAAATCAAAATGATATTTTTGTCCATTTCACTTTCGAAAGTGGTCCAATGTTAAATTTCAAGCAAGAATTAAAGAATCTCTGGAAAAAAACATTACATTGATAACAATCCAATAAAGCACAATATTCGCTTGAAGATTGGTACCAGAAGCAATAAAAATCTAAACGAATTACTCGTTAAGAAAAAGCCACCAAAAGCAATGTTAATGAATGTGGTACCATAAGATGCAACAACTAGAACAGCAATGATTAGTTGACAAAATTTATTCAATACCATTCTGCAAACATATATATCTAAAGACCTTAACAAGTCACCAAATAGACATTTCATTTACTCTGACTATTGCTCTTTTGTATAGTTCACAATTTTATTCATAGCCTTTCGTTCTTACACAAAATAATCATGTTCAACATAGAAAATTTTCATTTCTTTATTATTCTAGATATACACCAGTCTATTTACCTTCGTTGAACAATACTATTTTACCTACGAGCAAAGATCAATTCATTTAATGTAAGTATCATCATCAAAAATACGTTTAATGATTGAATATTTTTTTTCGTTTGTTTAAGAATGAGTACGGAAAACAGCCAACCGGGTCATATTCCGTCAGAACTATTGAATACACTCAGTGTAAGTCAATCTAATATTGATCAACTATTATCGGTCGGAATCGTAACTACAAGTCAGCCATCATCGATACAATTCAACTCGACAAATATGATTTCAAATATTCAAGAACACGATCATCGAACCGTAACACAGCATGTGGGTCGAGAACAACGACATCAACAAACACAAGCACGACGACAACCACAACAACAACAAGAACGGCAACGTTTACGACAACAACAGCAACAAGAACAGTGCGAACGACAACGTCAACGTCAAGAAAGGAACCAACGACGATATGAGCGATGGCAAGAACGCGTAGCTCAATGACAACAGGAACGATATCGACAAGAACAAGAAGAATACGAGCACTATGCATACTTGCAGCGACGCTCACCTAACTTTGACGAACTGATGGATGAGATACTCGGAGAACGAGAGCTGGAAGAGTACTATTTAGAAAGAATGACTCCACAAGACAGACAGGAAGTTTGGGAACAAGAACATTTAAATGAACTACAGGGAAATCCTGCACCTCGAGCGCACGGATTACCACTAGACGATACAGAACGGTATGCAAAATTCCTTCAGGACCAACTGTGGTGGGACGAACACGATCAAGCAATGCGAGTCTACGACATGCAAAACAACGACTATGCAGAACAATGCAGAAGAAACCAGGAATTACTTAGACAAAACGAAGAGTGGGAAGACCTGGCATTCCGTCATCAACAACTCTAAAAAAACAGTTCAAAATCCAATAACCTCACATAGTACCACTGATTTTCCCACATAAATAAAATATTAAAAAATAATACAGCTTTTCCAAAATAAAGTACCTCAAATTCCCCTGAACT
>CAJNSZ010000824.1:0-49446 GCA_905329745.1 Rotaria sp. Silwood2 | reverse complement strand
GGTGTTATAATTAACACATTGATTTTAACAGTGATGAAATATATCTACAGAAAGAATAATCAAACTCAGAAGGCTTCTCTATCAGAAAAAAAATCATTTAACTATCAAGAAGCTTAGAAATGACTTTCCGAATTTTTTTCCGAATTCAAGCAAAAAAATTCCCATTTCTAAGATTTTGATCTGGCAACCCTGACTGTGATATATAATCGCTGATCTTGTATCGAGTGATCTGATAGGAAAAGAGTCATGTCTGAATCTCTACCTTATGTACTTCAAAACTATATTCAGATGATGTTTCACAAAACAGATACCAATAGATGAAGATTTCATGGTGACCGAAGAGTTCATCGCAGAACAATGCCTTCCGAATATATCATCGCATGGCCAAAAAGTTGTAACATTTTTTCGGATATATGGGTATGGGTATACGGAAGACGGTTATAATTTGTGTAAGTCATACTCAAGTTCTATTGTTCTCGACCCAAATCCATATCGTGACACTCACAGTGACACATGTAGCAAACAGCCACACTCCCATGTGTTCAAATAATTTGATATAGATCACATCATTTAAGACATGAGAGTAGATTTTCTAACATATTACATTGACTAGTGCTTCTTTCTTAATAAGAAAACCTATTGTAACTTGTTTCTTTTCTATGATGATTCGTCCTAGCATCGATTTTCTCTGTCTGAATTTTTACCCGGAAGACTTCTAGCAGTAGTATAGTTACGAGTGTCTCAAGGCGGGGTCTACTGACTGCTCGAAATCTTGAAAATTTTCCTTTTTTCTCTAGCAAAATTGTCGTGTTTCATTCGTTGTTTTGTTCAACGATTCTTGAAAATTTCGCTTAATTCTTCGACCAAGCTTGACGACCTCGTAACACATCTGAATATATTCTCTCAATTTTCTTGCGTGTGCTAACGGTAGTTTAGGATTGAATGCCGATGAGGCTATAGATGAAATGAACATCAAAAACTGGCATAAACACCCATTCATACTCTTGTTATCTTTCGACCAGTATTTGACCTCATAACCAATTCAGACAGTAATTAATCGTTTTCGTAAGAAACTAATTGATTGTTCGGTTATGAATTTATTGGTTGAAAATAGAATTTATCGGAAAAGTGAGAAAATACTTTTCAAATTTTAATTGTGAAGTTTTTTTCTGAAATGTGAAACATCTGAAAAATGATTTTTATCCATTTCTGTTATCTAATAGCTGTTAAAAATTGAAGGGATTTTTTTAAAAGTGAGCTATTTCGTGTAAGTGTTTAAGTAAGTTATTATTTTAGGTTAATATTCATTTTAAAAAACTATTTTCACTTGGATTTTGCATTTAATGTATTCGCTCAGTTGAACCATGGTCAGCGGGAGCGAAACTAGAGGAATTATCGGTTCATAGTGCTTATATACAAATGATTGATGTTGCTAAACATTTTATATATAGTCTACGGCAAAAGTTTAAGCCAATTCATTGTTATCAATTTTTTTTCGATATTTGTTGTTTTAACTTTTCTTTCACATTAAGAAGCATTGATCTGATTTAAATGGTGACATAGATAGTACGAGAGGCCGGCTACAATATGTACTCTAGGAGGAGACTCTGCTTGTGTATATAGATTTTTTACAATTAAAATACTTTTTTTTCAAGCAAAAATAAGTTTAAGTACTCTCCAATATTTCGCATTTCCTAACCAAGAGATTTGCGCTAAAATGAAAAAGAAAATACACTGATAGAAAGAGAATTTCGCGCTCTATCAGACGCCAAAGAGATTTTATTCTCAGAGTTTATCTTCACCTCAAAAATCTGATTTTAGTGAGAATAGCTAGAAAAAGCGGAATTAATTCTTACAAAATCCTCTTATTGCAATGTATTATACACCATTGGAAAGAGCATTCAAAACTGAACAGAATGGAGTATTTGAAGTTTGAATATTACCCGCTTTTCACGTCCATCTTTTGAAATAAAGCTTTGGAAAACACGACTAACTTGTGTTTTTTATTCTTTTGACATGAAAAACAGGATGTTTTTCTTCCGGCTATGCTCACTAAAATCAGATTTTTGAGGTGAAGATAAACTCTAAGAATAAAATCTCTTTGGCGTCTGATAGAGCGCGAAATTCTCTATCTATCGGTGTATTTTCTTTTCATTTTAGCACAAATCTCTTGGTTAGGAAATGCGAAATATTGGAGTGTACTTAAACTTATTTTTGCTTGGGAAAAAGTATTCTAATTGTAATAAATCTATATACACAAACAGAGTCTGCTCCTATAGTACATCTTGTATCCGGTCTCTCTTACTATGTATATCCTCATTTAAACCAGATCAATGCTTCTTAATGTGAAAGAAAAGTTAAAAAAACAAATATCGAAAAAAAGAATTGATAAAAATGAACTGGCTTAAACTTTTGTCGTAGACTATACATTGCAGTAGAGTAATATAAAAACAAAAACAATTTTTGATTGTTATTTCGTATTTAGAATCACTTATTTATTACTATTGCTCAAGATTCAGTAGTTCAAAACCAATTAGCTGATGTTCTTTTTCGACGTATAGAACGAGCACATAAGTATGAACTTTTTTTTAAAATTAATTATAACATTTTAAAGTTTCTTTTGTTGATTAGAAATGCTAAAAATTTCGTGTTTATATTTTTCTTCCTCTTTTACCTGATTTTGATAACACGAATGCTGTACAAACTGTACTCTATTTCATTATGCGCTCAATTGCTAAGTCCAGCATATATATATATATTTAGTTTATTTGAAATAGAATTTTATTCTCTTTTTGTTTCCAGTCAGAAAAACCCGAATATAGTAAAATCTAGAAAACATAAACTAATGCATGGTGAAACAGTTTTTTCGAATACAATCAGCTTTTCACTCGCACTAGACATCTTTAAATCGATTTCGAATACATTGAAAATCGATATATATTTCAAATTAAATATATATATATATCGATGTCATGCAACTTTGTTTTTAATATTCAGAAATTCCACCAAAAGATTATATTAATTTTTTTTCGTATGCATCATCATGATATCCGAATGGGCCGTCTAGTAAGTGAAATATTTTATCATTGACACAATTCACATATTCGTTGTGTTGTTTTAGATAACTGAAATAATGTATGTTTATTCAAAATGAATGATCATTGATGATCGTTCATTAGTTGGTAATCATGATAGTGAATTTTGTATTGTAATAAATGATCTGGAAGAAGAAGATGGCCGGTTTAATGAAGAAGCAGTTCTTGTAGGAAAATTTTGTTCTAGTTGGCGTAAAAAGATTTTTGAGTATGTTTCATATGTAAAATTACCATGATTTCCATAAAAAAGTATTTGANAAAAAAGTATTTTAATTGTAAAAAATCTATATACACAAACAGAGTCTCCTCCTATAGTACATATTGTAGCCGGTCTCTCGTACTATCTATATGATCATTTAAATCAGATCAATACTTTTTAAAGGGAAAGAAAAGTTAAAAGAAACAAATATCGAAAAAAAAATGATAAAAATGAATTGGCTTAAACTTTTGTCGTAGACTATACATTGAAGTAGAGTAATATAAAGACAAAAACAAGTTTTGATTGTTATTTTATATTTAGAATTACTTATTTATTCCTATTGCTCAAAATTCAGTAGTTCGAAGCCAATTAGGTGATGTTCTTTTTTGACGTATAGAACGAGCACATAAGTATGAACTTTTTTTTTTTTCATTATATAACATTTTAAACAGCTTCTTGTGTTGATTAGAAATGCTAAAAAATTTCGTGTTTATATTGTTCTTCCTGTTTTACCTGATTTTGATAACACGAATGCTGTACAAACTGTACTCTATTTCATTATGCGCTCAATTGCTAAGTCCAGCATATATCTATATATGTAATTTATTTGAAATAGAATTTTATTCTCTTGTTGTTTTCAGTCAGAAAAATCCGAATACAGTAAAATCTAGAAAACATAAACTAATGCATGGTAAAACAGTTTTTTCGAATACAATCAGCTTTTCACTCGCAGTAGACATCTTTGAATCGATTTCGAGTACATTGAAAATCGATCTATAATTCAAATAAATATATATATATATCTATGTCATGCAACTTTGTTTTTGATATTTAGAAATTCCACCAAAAGTTTATATTAATTTTTTTTTGGTATGAGTAATCATGATATTTTAATGGGCCGTCTAGTAAGTAAAATATTTTATCATTGATACAATTCACATATATCGTTGTGCTGTTTTAGATAACTGAAATAATATATGTTCATTCAAAATTAATGATCATTGATGATCGTATGGCTATATGTGATAGTGCAAATATAAATGATTGTTCATTAGTTGGTAATCGTGCTAGTGAATTTTGTATTGTAATAAATGATCTGGAAGAAGATGATGATCGGTTTAATGAAGAGGCAGTTCTTGTAAAAAAATTTTGTTCTAGCTGGTGTAAAAAGATCTTTGAGTATGTTTCATATTTAAAATTACCATGATTTCCATACAAAAGTATTTGACTTTTCAGGATACTGTTAGGTATTCAATTCGACAATTCAAATAATATTGATGTAACTGATTGAGTATCAAATAAATTTTATTCTTATTTTCAAGATGTAACAAAACAAAATGCATTGATTTATGAAGAAGTTTTTGCTACAATGAAAGTATATTTGCGAATGTATATATTTTGCAGATATTTTGAATAATCTTTTTATTTTGTATTTTGAAACTCAACAAAAATTGAAAGGTATTCAAGGATTTGTTGTCGAATATCCAATTTATTTTCTTGATAAAGAAAATTATTTGCCTAGGATGGCATCTCATGAAGGTAAGAATTTTTCGTTTCATTATCGATGATAACTTTGGACAATTATCATCATATGACTATCATAGCTTCTTTTTATGTTGAGAGAGTTCTTCTAATCAATGACTAATACATTCGCGTTTTATCATCAGAAAAAAGAGCATGTAACATTTTCAATAATTTTCTGATCAGGTCAACCAGCCTATGAACTGTTTGTTAGTTCACTTGTTTTAGACATACCTCCACTTACAATATGGACTTAAAATATTTATTTTTGTTAGGAAGACTACAAATTAACAAGAAAATAAGTATTAGAACAAAATGTTAGCTTAATCAAAAATGATTTATTTTATTTATATTACCGGTTGAGTAGATGCTCTTTGTGCAATCGTTCATTTTGTATCTTGTATTCTGTTTTCTATATTGTTTTGATATTCTAAGCGCTTTTATCGACATTTTCATTTTTTTTCTCCATTCGATATTTTTCATCTCTTTATTTACCTAATCAAATATATTCATTTTACATATATATGCATTTCAATAAAATTTGTTTTTTCCTATGACATGGTAACAGTCAGAAGTGTAAGCCGATTCATAGATTCGACACTATTCGAAAATAGATATTTCATTTTGAAAAATGTCCGAGTCTCCAAATGAGTTTTCGAAGATGTTATTATCTTATTTAGTTACTAATACCATCTGCCCAATCGTGACTGAATAGCGTTTTTTCATCTTATCTCAGAAAAACTTCAACACATTTAAGTCTAATTAGGCCGATATTCTGACGCAATATAAAAGTCATGGTGTACTTCCGTGAAGCTCGAAACTTTTCGTATACACTCTAAGGTATTGTTGCATGGTTTTGAAGTTTTTTCACTTTATACTGCTACATAGCGGGATCATCTAGTGCTTTTCTCTTCATGTTGAGAATTGCTGTATTTACCGACTCTTTTGCTCTGATCCTATCAACTTTAGCTATCTTCGAAGCTTTTCGCTCTTATTCTGACACACTAACGCGTGATATAATGTCTCTTGCCTTGACATGATGCGTTCTTCATCTAGTTCGAAGCTTTATGCCCTTAGTCACACTCATTACTATAAGCTTCGAAGTATCTTTTACACTCTGAGGTATTGTTCTGTAGCTGGCGGCTTTTTTGCTCACTTAGACACATGAGTATATGTGGTCACGGCACCTGCCGTCGCCCTGGCAGCTTACTAGACGATCAGAAGGCAACGGAGTAACGATATAAAATAGAGACAATATCATAGAATTAAGGTACATAAAGATATAAAACAAACGTGAGATGAATGCAGACAAATAAGTCAATTAGAAAGTTGCTTGCTAAACATTATTCAGTTGGTTCGCTAAAAGAAAAGATTCAAAAATTTGATTCTATTGTTGGTATGTATATGACTTCTGAACGACTTTGATTTACTATTTAAACTATTCTAATAAGTTACACTAAAATAGTTTTGAAAACTTTGACAGTGTTCTTTTCCTTCGAATGCTTCGTATATTACTTTTCGAAGACATCAACACCTTATTTGTCTTTTTTGTATTCAAGGTGAGTAGTATACCATGAGCGAATAGACATAGTGATATGCATTCCCATTTAATGTATAAGGTCATGAACATCGTTCAAAAATGTACAACGAAAAACAAGTATGATCTTCACTGATTTTTTATTCAAGGATAGGATATAATTATTGACGATTCGGAACGTGTGACGTTATAGAAATAAGATGCAACACAAAGAGCAGACGACGAATGATAATAAATAAGAAAAAACAATTTATACTTGTGGAAGAAAATACATTTCAAATAGACTATACACATTGGTATCCATTTTGTTTGACATGGCGTGGTTTCTGTAAGGTGACAGAAGCTAATAGTTTTCAAAGAAATATGATTTTTCGAATTTGATAAATAGTTCAAGGAATCTGACACATTTATGTTATTTTTTTCAATAAAAAAATTATGAAAACGTAAAGTTTTTTTCTAGTTGTTCATTGAAATCCATAGTTCAAAACGTTATTTTGATTGCAAGAAGAATATTTTTCACAAATCTTCTTAATTTTTACGCGACGTATTCGAGAACAAGCAGTCTTGATGGTGGGTTTTTTTCCTGAACCGCACACTCGCAAGCATTGCTTAGATAATTTAAGTTAAAAAAACCTTTTGTTTCGAATTTTTCAAAACAGGTTCCTCTAGAATTGTCTTCTTTTAAATAAGATTGTTAATCTAAACAATTATTAGAAAAAAGGAGGCAACTTTAAATGTGCATTGAACTTCTAAAGATATGTTTCAAATAAAAACATCAATTAGAAACTATGCTATTAAAAGAAGCAACGTATTATGTGGGTGTGGGTGTTGGTGCTGGTGTTAGTATCTATTCATGAACAGCTTCACCCACATCCACACCCACAATTCCACAAATAATAGTTTTCTCAATTACGAGTGTTAATTATTATACTGAGCAGTAAACGGAAGTTCTACAAAAAGAAAATGAGATAAATATTGTTAGTACTTAATATGTGGAAATTTGAGTATCCATTCCTAGGAGGAAATCTTTAACGCATTGACTTGTTCGTATCATGTAAACAACACATATTATCTATATTTTTATTGATCAATTAACGGGTACATGTATGTACGTATTACCATCAAAATTGGAATTACACTTTTATCCAAACGAAATCAAAATTCAGCTACAAATATATTGATAACAGTTTGTGGTTAGCATCACATTTATCTTGAATTCGTATTAAACGTTTTTCTTTTGATTTGATTTTCAATGCATGCGCATCCAACTTTTCTCTTGTCACATTTAACCTATTCAATTCAACTTCATATCGTGCTGCTTATAGTACATTTGAAGGTACATATTATGTTTTCATTTATTTCCTTTGCCACTAAAATGTGATTTTTGTTTCTGACAATACATATACACTATGTAAAAAAATTATTCGGACACCCTGCTATATTTATCTTGTGAAGCGAATTTCACAAAGAAGGAAAATCATTTTCTCAACTCTGA
The DNA here is from genome assembly GCA_905329745.1 of Rotaria sp. Silwood2. NCBI lineage: Eukaryota > Metazoa > Rotifera > Eurotatoria > Philodinida > Philodinidae > Rotaria > Rotaria sp. Silwood2. The sequence continues at coordinate 41,599 of CAJNSZ010000824.1, read as the reverse complement.
TTATATCATTCGATAGACCGAAGCTTCTACTTTACTCCACACAAAAAAAACTTTTTATTTGAAAAAGTTTTCATACAGTTTTGGACGGTTTTCTATGAAATGCTGGATTTCTCAGACAAAAAAATTATTCGGACACTTGTAATTTTCTTTTTATGACACATTTATTCTACCCCAAAATATTTTCAGTTACACATTATTTGATAGAGAAAACATTTCTCTATACGTTGATGTGTCTTAAAATAGAAAAAAATATTAACAGAATGCCAAAAACTTCCGAATACCTGAAGCACCATTGGTTTTACAGAAAACCTTAAGTTTCCACGTTCAGAGAAATAGAATCCCAACTCCAAATATATCATTGGAAAGAGAAAACAAAACTGAATTTGATCGTATCTTTTGGTTTTGAAAATTATTAAATACAACACATAATAATTGCTAATTAAAATTAGTATTATATATACATCATCTAATATTCTCTATTTTTAGGAGACAAAATCAAGCCAAAACATCTTTTGAAAGATACAGGCTTGTAGAGAATTGAATTCTCCACAAGGTGATGTGCTTGAATGCACGATAACTATTTTCCTTGAATAAGATTAACACCTATCTTTTCACGCGCAAGTTATTGTGAAGAAAGAGAAAAAAAAAATTTTTTTCGTTCTGTTGCTGTGTATAGGCAAGATAGTAAATGACGGAAAGACAACACAATATACAATATATATTGTCATGAACATCTCATTGTTTGAACATTTCAATTCATCTATTTTCTCACTCGTTTGTTGTATCGTTTCGTTATTTATTGTTTTTAAATGCCCAAGGTTCGTGAATGGAGTTCTGATCTTCGTCAGTTGGTGATCAAACATCATTCTAATGGTGATTCAATTCGTACTATAGCAACAGACCTGTATTTAGCTCGTTCTACAGTGCATTGCATTATTAAGAAGTGGAAACAAACCGGTTCAGTAATCAATCGTATTGGACGTGGACGTAAACGTCTTACTACAAGTCGCGTTGATCGAATTATTCATCGAAAACTAATCTCAGATCGAAGAAAGGCTGCATTAGATGTGGCTCTGGATCTAAAGAATGATTATCAAACATCGATTTCGCCTCAAACGATTCGAAACAGAATGCATGAAATAGGTTATAAAGGATGCATTGCTCGAAAAAAGCCATTATTGAAAAAATCTAATCGACGGAAACGTGTGTTGTGGGCTCGGGAACATCTTTCAAAGTCAAAAGACTTTTGGAATTCGATTTTGTGGTCGGATGAAAGTAAATTCAATATTTTTGGATCAGACGGTCGCCAGATAGTCTGGCGAAAACCACATGAATCGATGAAAAGAGAATGCTTGAAACCTACAGTAAAATATGGTGGAGGTTCTATAATGATTTGGGGTTGTATGTCAGCTAATGGTGTAGGAAATTTAGTACTTGTAGAAGGGACTATGTACAAAGAACAGTATGAAAAAATTTTAACTGAAAATGTAAAGCAATCAGCAAAGAAGCTCAAAATGAAATCATTTATTTTTCAGCAAGACAATGATCCGAAACACACAGCAGGAACAATCAATGATTGGTTTGTAAATAATCGTATCGACAACATCAAATGGCCAGCTCAGTCGCCAGACCTCAATCCAATCGAACACGTCTGGGATGAGCTGGAACGACGACTCAAGCCTTACTCACCAAAGAATAAGATCGAACTTTGGTCGATTATTCAAAAGGAATGGAAAGGAATAGTGTGCCGATATTGATGACACGGTTCGATGATTCTCCTTCCTTCTCTGTCTGTTCTCTTGCCGTTGTTCTAATATATCTCTCTCCTGTCTCTCTTCTATCTCTCTCCTATATATATGCGTATTATGTATGAAGTTGTTNCCATCAAATGTTAATGAGAGAAAATCAGCTAATGAACATGCATTTTTCAATTTGTTGATAATCTGCTCATGTAATTTTGATAAATAATCAGATGTGATCGACCGTCGAGATGGAATACGAAATTTTGGATCAACTGTATTCATAGCTTGAATAAATGCAGGTTTTTCAGTAATTGATAATGGTAAATCTAGTGCAATGTTAAAGTCATTAAAAACCATTCGGGTTAATTCCACTTGACGAGGATGAACTGACCCATATTTTGATATATGAGAAGACGAAGATAAACTGTCTTCTAAAGAAATTTTTTTCATCCTGTTCACATTTTTTGACCACAAATCATATTCAGCTTTATGTTTACGTTGTAAATGACGACAATAATTTGACGTAGGATTTTTCACACGCCAAACAGTTACTTTGTATAAAATACACGTGACAGATGTTTTACCCTTCAGATCACCTGCAATATACTCTTTAAAACCTTCAACATATTGTTCAAGACCATGACGACCAATTTTTGTCTTCACTGTGAAAGACATCTTGTCATCATCGGAAGATTTTATTTGTCCATCAGATGTTGGAAGTGTTAAGTCAATTGTTGTTACATCAGATGATGAATTCATTTGCATTCAGATTGTTCACAAGTAATGAAAAATCAGAAAGATATATGCTCGACGCGCCGAATTGTTTAACCAATAATATTTAATCACGTCACCAACGACGTACTAAATTCTCTCTATCGCTCTCTATTTTTCTCCCTCTTGATGTAATGATTCAAGGTCATTCATTCCTAGTTTTCTTAATTGCGTCATGAATACCATACGCATACACGTGTTTTTACTATCGAATTTTTTCTGTTCTCTTCTGACGAGTCCTAAATCAACAGGAGTTAAATCGGAGTTGACAAAAGACATCAACTCCACCTCTACTCACAAATTGCAACATATCACTCCAACTTCACTCGAACTCTAATGAAAAAAACCGTCACCTCCAGAGTTAACTCCAACTCCGAGTTGGAGTTGTCCAACACTGGGGTGTGGGTGCGCGAGTGGAAATAAAGAGAATACCCACATCTCGAACCCATCCACACCCACGCCCCACACCCATACAATCCCACACCTACACCCACAGCCACACCACTCACACCCACATCCTCATGCCATTGAAGATGATGCGTGAGAGAAAAGATAGTTCAAGGTTTATATTTCGGCTCATATTTCGTGATTAACAGAACAAGTAAGAGTATCGCAGTAAAGTTTGTCAGCAATGTGCCATGAAGAGAAAAGAATTGATCAATATTTATTCTTGAACAACTTGCTTCTTGATAAACAATACCAACTGTGAAAGTAAGGAACCTATCATTATTGACGAAACTTTGATGACCAATGATTTATTAATGACAAATCCAAAGATAGTTACGGCATAAGTACGTTGATCGGCAACAAATTGCTCAGTCGTCGCGCTCAGATATTCAATATTCCATTCAGTTTTTCGCGTTTTATATTTCGTTGCGTGTATGAATGCTTCCTTTATCGTACACAAGAGTAATACTCCTACATTTTCCAAAGCCGTATTGATAATGACAACATTGCATAGAAAGATAACAACAAGAATCATCATAATGCCTACATCAATTATTCCTAGAAGAGTTGTCAATGTTACAAGACCACCAGGTTGATAATAAATTAGTTGAACAATAGCAATAATACCCAGAATTAGAGTAAAAATGATTCCACCGCTAATGCTAGCCATGGCAAGCTAAGTGACAGAGAAAGTAAAAGAAAGCTTCCGACGAATTCTCAGCACAATGAAAATATGCAACACTATGAAGATGGTTTAATAATAAGCAAAAAATCGCGTCACTTCTATCAGTCTATAATGGATGCCACAAATTTCTAATAAAAAAGGCGTCATACTGATCCTTTAAGAGTTCCAGATTTGGGTACTATTTTCTGAACCTTTAAAAATTCTAGCAAAATATAATTCTATCTCGATCGTTCTTTTTTTTTCTTCCGAAAAAGTTCTCCTCTGGTGAACAGCTGCTCATCCAGCACACAAAGTCTAGTGCTGCTAATTAGTTCTATCACCAACTCATTATTTCTATCTTTACCCTCTTATTTCTATTCTTAATCCTTGAATTGTATATCTAAACCTTTATTTTCATCCTTAACTCCTTGTTTCTATATCTAACCCCTTATTTCTGTATATAATCTTTTTTCTATTCACAATCTCTAATTTTACATATAACTCTTATTTCCATATGTAGCCCATAAGTTCTATATATTGCCTTTTGTTTCTATGCGAAACCCTTATTTATATGTCTTATCAATTGTTTCTGTATCTAACTTTTGTATGCAGTATAGAATTTCTTAATCCTATTCTTAATCCCTGATTCCTATGTGTAACCCGTTATTCATATTTCTAATTCATTTTCTCTTCGAGTTATCCTTTATCGCTATCTAAACCCTTATGTCTATGTCGAAAGCTCTGAATCTATATATAATTTCATCTATGTATGTCTGGTATGATGCATTTGTGTTTATCAGACTGTTTGTGTGTATACTTATACCTGTGTTTATCGTGATAAAGTGATGCGGAAGCACCTATCTTTATTCTTGTCTCATGTGTTTATTCGTCTGCTTTTGTGTTAAATTGGAAGCGAAGAAGTGTTGTATTGTTAAACACGTCACTTGAGCATGACTAAAGTCAAATGACGCGAAAAGAAGAATATTTTCGCAATTAAAATCTAATCGCTGTTTTTAAGAAAGCTACAGCGAATTCATAGTTGAAGTGAATCATGAATTCTAAAGATAAAAAGCTGTTTAGCATGCAAAAGCTATGTTTCTACTAGCAACATATTAAAGTCTCAAAAGTTTAATGAAAAATTTTGAGTGATATATTCGTTGCTTTTCATGTTGTCGCTAGAACGAGCTGCATGCAGGAATGATTTAATTGCTTCAGTTTTTTATTTTGGAATAGCTGTCTCTATTATGGAGATTCGGAAATAAAACAGTATATTGAGAAACCTTCTGAGTACAGTACGTATGAGAAATTCACAAAGAAGCAGTGAAGTTTTGTGTAGTCGTAACATAGTCTAAAGGTATTGTAAATTTCTACATGCCTCGGAGGATTTTTTGACAACTTCTTTTTCAGTATAGTTCAAGCGAGTTATACTAAAATTATGTTTGATGGTTTTTTAAATTACCTAGAAATTTTCATAGCCAAACGATAACTAAATGCAATGTTAAACAGTTCAGCATCTTGACTAAAATACTCAATGATTTCTTATGACACCATTTTTAAGAGAGAAATATATATAACAACGAGGAAAGAAATGGTTTGATTTGTATTTTAGTATTTCAGATGTGCTAAAAACAGCCGAAAATCTGAAAACTCGCGTATTCTAGCAATCATCATGAGCAAGAATTTTTTTACTACGATCACAATTCTGAATTATGGAAAGTCACAATGGCCACTGTGAGAATTCAATCAATTCACATTCTCATTCAACTACATATAAAAGGTTCTGTATTGTTTCTTATCATTTATCAATGCGCTTGGTTGATGGCACAAGGTTTGATGCATGATACAGTTGAAGTAATTTCTTGTTAATCTTCAAGAAAATCCACTTATATTCTGAAACTGAACATTTTTTTACAAATGAAGCTCATCTTGTTCGGAAATTTTGATTACAATCATCTTGTACAAGGATATAATAGCTCATCACTATGATCATTGCTACTACCCCTAGGCTGTTTTTCCTTGTCATGTGGGTACGTGTGTCACGATCTGTGAGTTATGAGGTCAGAAGTACACTTTTCTCGTTATTAAATTTAACATGCATTAACAATCTTATGTTGGAAAAAGAGTTTCCGATTCGATCTTATCAATTGTATTCTTACTTGGTATTCGATCGTATCTTTCAGTTTGGTAATCTGGCGTAACTGCGCGAAGAAAAGTTCAAGACTTTGTTGACGTCTTAAATCCAAAAAGTATTTATTATCACCTTTTTGTACAACACCATATCGGGTTTTGTTGATCGGTGCTTGTAAAACAACGTTGAGCTTATTGTAATAATTATAATACAAGTAATATCCATATAAAATCATTAACAGGTATATGAAATAGAGCGGTAGACTAATAATATAATAGCAGACGTTAATAAGTTCAACCTGGGATGGTTTTGTCGTGTTCGGATATGTGTAGCGAGGATTATATTTACGATAAATTGTTGGTATACAGGCACGTGTCACTGCAATACCAACAACAACAATGAGTCCGACCAATTCCAATAAGATCACCCTCTTCGGAGTTTTCTTTTGGTTTTGATAAATATCACCGAAAATATCAATGATCTTTTTCACGTAATTTTTTTTACTATTATCATTAGATTCATGTTCCATCAATACTGTTTCATTGACACTTTGTTCTAATTCTGCCACTGTCATACACTGATGTCCTTTAGACAAAGGCACATTCACTATAGCTTTGTGTTTAAGAAAGTCCAATTCAGCTTCATCATACTTTTGTTGCATGTCTTGATTCTTGATGTAGTCAGCATTCATGTGAAAACGTGATCCATAGATATAAGCAATGCAAACAATACCAATTATTAATGCAAATGGCCAATAAACTTCAAGTGAACTAACATGCCAAGCAACGTTAACCTCATGAAATTTATGAAACAGACCAAGATTGATTATAATCAAATAGATAACACATGCAATTAGTCCACCAATAGTTGATAAAAGAATGATAGACAACCGTCGAATGATAGCCTTTATTCCTTTCATGTTTTTTTTTGGGAAGCTCTTGTATATGACATTAAAAACAATGATTGGTAGAATCAAAATATATAATACAAAAACTCCGATGTGTCGAAAAATTGTTAATAATGAAAATGGATTTGGAGACTTGGTACTGCTTCGTTGAAGAGCGTCCTTTTGTGTTTCTTCAATTGCATTCGCAATTCTTTCGATTTTCTTGTTCATGTTGTGAATCGACGGTGGCGTCAAATCATTCGGACAAGGAAACGTATGAATACGTATATATTCAGTCATTGTATCGACAATTAATGTGAGAAAATCTTTCTCAGTAAAATATTCATTATTTTGATCATCATCATGTTCATAAGCAATTGGAAGAACTATATCGGCATTTAGTGACCGCCCCTCATCGATATATTTAAATAAAGTTAACAGAGCAATACTACATTCATCCTCATCAAACTTACCTGATTTATCTTTATCACAATACGAATAAAAGTCATATAGCACACCATACTCTGTCTTGTTTCTCGATGTCGAATTCGACTGCTTTTTCTCTTCGATATCTTCTTTTAGTAATGAAGAATGAATGGCTGCGTGCAAAAAAAGACGTGTATATAAAACATAAGCACAACTCAGATAGAAATTAGGACTCTTAGCTTCGTATTCGATGTACACATTCTTCTCGCGGTCATGAGCTTTACGTATCCGTAAGTTCGGAAAAGATAATACAGAGTTTGACAATTCGACTTCATTAGTACTCCTTCGGCTATTCATATTAACAATATGTATATTTGGTGGTTGCGCTTTTTGTTCGATTGGGTTGATCACAACGTCGAAAATAATAGGCAATATATCCTTATCAATCGGAAAGTTAGAAATCTGTTGCGATGTACGGTTTCCTGAGAGATCTCTTCGGTGTGATAATAGATTTTATAAGCATAATTTTGACTTTCTTTTAGTTTTTCGAAAGCTTGGCATACGAGTTCACTAAGTGTCATGTTGTCAGAATATTTGATTTGAACGATTCGACATTTGTTCTCTTTATAGACTCGTATTAGAATGCCTGAACATTTTGAAAGATTATTCGAATAATATAATTTGGATGAATCTAAATATTTCACAACATATACAGAAAGGTTATTGTTTAATCAAAGACTACTTTCGACATCTTGTATGCATCTTCTTGATTCTGTGGATGGCGGTATGAGAAGAATGTATAGAACAGAATTGTAACTGATTTCTTTTCTTGAGGGAATTTCTTGGTCATATAGACAATTTTTATACACCAAATAGATGGATGGTGATGGTGGATCAAAAATAAAGTGAAACAAAAGTTTTTTAAAATATAGCAACTAGTTCTAGAATATGATATTTATTTGTTCAAATTTACTTGTTTCAACTCGTCTCTCTTCCAATATCTCATCAAGAAGTTCCTTCCAGCTAGACTTGTAAGGTATTGGAAATGGATCAAATAACCGTTTTGCTTTAGTGATATCCTTATTTTTTTCAGGAGCCATAATCATCACAGTCTCTCCCGTATTTAGTATCTCTTCATGATCATGATAGTATGATGATATTCGACCGAATGGAACATGCTACACCAAATGTTACACAGCGCGTGAACTAGTTAAATAACGTTGTTCGTTATTGGATTGATATTGCCTAGAACTCTTCCTGGTGGATGGATGTTGTTGAAATTCGCCGGTATACGCAACTGATTCGTTGTATTCAGTGACCGAATGAAGAACTATACTAGCTGCATTCATTATCGAAAGATTGTCGTTATTATATAACGTGAATAGACTCCTAAAAAAAAGTAGAGGATCCAGAATATAATCAATGATGTATGAAATAACAGAAAAAAAATCGACCGATTTTGTATGTTGTTAACACGGATTCAGACGAATGACTTGATCTCGAAATTGACAGATGATTCCAAAGTTAGTGAATCAGATCCAAATTGCAAGAACTAATCTAGAATAAAAAGTAAGGGTGATAATATATTTTCCGTCTTATTTTAACGAACTATGCACATACATGTTCACACACTAAATAGATAACTAGTAGCTTAACATCTTTAAAAAGCGTTCAAAACATTTGATTTCTAGAGAAAGAACTTAATAGAATTTGTGAAGTAAAGATGATCTTGAAAAAAATTTATACAAATTGACAGTAAATAACCGACGTCTCAATAGATTCAATCTCTAGAATTCTGCTAGTCTGCATGGCGGTAAATAGTTGGTGTTCACAGTTAGAGTAAAGATTGGGAAAAAGAACTGCACGGTTTTGCCACAAATCACTTTACCTTCAAACATTCTGCTAGAAAACTGTGCTGAAAACTACCATTTCATGTAACCGCTCAAGAGCTTCATGAAAATGATTGAGCCATATATAACTTGATGTAGTTTTGCATGGTATATACAAAAAGACCATGAATGAACCATATAATCGCGTATCCAACGAAGAAGATATTCTGCACAAAAAATATGAGAAAAGATGGCTAGAAGAACGTATGACAAGTGACTTGTTCGGGTACAAGAACGTAGTGCACAATAAAAGTGATCCTTTTTCTCTATGAAAAAAAAATTCATGGATACTTAGAAACCATGAAAAAATGAACTCAGCGAAAGTTATGCTTCTATTATATCGAAGCATGATTTACTTTACATAGTTTTTATCAAGAAATGAACATTGTATGACAGTATTCTTATGAAAAAATTTTCAAACTTTGTATTGATGTGTTATGTTCGTACGAGTCCTACTTTCGTCAACGTCTACATGTGTGCATTTCTTCGCCCTGACAATGCAATCAATCGAACATTGCACAAAACAAAAAACAACAGTGTATTAGTATGCAGTTGAAAACTGTCTTTGAAATAGTGTATTTCTAAGAAGTTCGCCTATGCGTAATAATGCTACAAGTTTAATGGAAAAGTCACGTTGTTTGTACAATGATCAGTCTTCTATCGAAACTTAATCAAATTGATTCACATTTCCTGAGGTGAAAATATTATCGACTACGAAGATAATGATGAGTGAAATAAATAGAAAAAGCCTGAAATCAGTGTACAAGGTGGTAACCGAAATGATCATAGCATCTACTTCTCGATCTAAGTCTGTAATTAAGTCAAGAAATTACTCTCTGTAACATCGGAAACAATATCATATTCGATTGTGGATCGTACCAGCGTCAAAACCATTTAAGAAACAATAGTGACATTTCGTCACAACAAAAACGAACAACTGGAGAAATTGTCTTTGTCTGTAATTTAAGCATGCACCGTACTCGAACGTTCGGATTTGGCGAGTTCGACTCAGATTCTAGTTTGAACTGCATTAGATGTGTACTTTAATTTCAAAAGTTAAAGTTAAAATAACACGCTTTAAAGTTTTATTTTTGAGAAAACCAAGAGTGATATAGATATGTTGAGACTGTTCTCGAAAAATCATCCTTGGCTTACATCTAGAACTTGTCGGTTCTGGATCTAACAAATTTTGGATTCGATAGGTCTAGTTTTCTGCAAGATGTTCTGGGTGCTCTAATGGTCGAATACAAAAAAAGTAACGCTCGTTGTTTCGATTCGGTTGATCTTCGACTGAATTGTTAAGGTAGACTATCTCACCTTGTTGCGACAATCGTGACAAAATTAAATGCACTCACGCATATCTGCTACAAAAATATTACAATGGTAACAATTTTCTTCAAAAAAAAGTGTCGCAAAATTCTCTTTTGGGCATTACGGTAGTTAAAAATATGTCTTTAATTATTCTTCAGTTAATAATACGAGTAACACTTGGCGTTACAACTTCTTTGACCTTTGACTGAATGTTCAACTGTTTCTTGCATAGTATATTAGTTAACAAGCTCTATTGACACTAACATCCAATATATGTATCGGAGGAATATGTTGGTAAGTGCAAGTATGAATGTCACTGTGCATATCTGTGTAGTACTACTCTTCACCTATTGAACCAATCCCATCCATATCCATCTACTCACATCAAAATACTGTAGCTGACATCCCAAAGCCGAATCCACACTCATACTCTTACCATAGCTATAAAATATCTTTAACATACAAATCCTAACAGTTTTTATCCATACAAAGAGCAACAGCCATACTTAGAATAAATTCACAGCATCTTCCAATACCCTTGCCTAGACCCATCCTAGGACGCTCACACTAGAACCCGTCGGTTCCAAAATCTTCAGATCCGAATCCGGACTACCACCCTATTTATTGGAAGATTTTCAAATCCTGATTCGACTCCAACTCCGATTCAGTTGATAATAGCCTCTCTACAGCTTTGTGATCCATCTTGAAAATTGCTCCGATGGTACCCAATACTTTTCCCCCTTATTTAGATTCAGCAACTAGCATGTCCTAGACATTTCTCAGAGCAATTTGACAGGAAAATGAAACAATGCCGATATAATTGACAGACACTTTTAGAGAAGCAAATATGGCGTCAGAAGGAGACTTAGTAAACACAGAATTTTCAGACTACTTTCCGAGTGGATCTGAGTTCGGGAGATTACACTGTATCTCACGCCTTATATCCGCACCTTAAATATGATTCGCACATTTACCAGCCTAAAAAGACTGAGTGAAGGAAACCTACATAACAAAAGCATCTAATTAGATGAGATTCCTGTCTCGAAAAACTTGATTAGACAGGAGCTAAACAGCACAAACATCTGATCGTCTGAATTGCCAGCCATGGAGAATCTTATTTCAAATACACCCCCGAAACCTTAAGCAGTACAACGTGGCGCAAAAGTCACGATGCCTAAAAAAATGGATATGTCCCTTATGGCTCGAGTAAAGAAGCTGAGTTTTTTTATCAATGATAGAGGCGTCTTCAACCTTTTATATCCATACGAACAAGGTTAGGAAGAAGCTTTGTTAAGTATCACTATTGTCTTCAACAAGAAAATTTTGCTTTTTCACAGAGAGGAAAAGAAAACAATGTACTGAACAAAGCTTCTCATCGGTCTTGTCCGTACGGATTTGGAGTATGAACATGTCTCTGTCCTCGGTAAAAAAATCAGTCTTTAACCCTTGGAGTACCGTGCGAAAAAACTTCCGTAGAATACCATGCAAGGACATTTTTGTCCATAATTATAAATCGTCAAAATTAAACATTGTTCGAATTTATTATTTATATTTTAGTTAATCTGACATATCAGAATTCTGAATACACACTTCACTCTAAGAAGTCGATATCAATTAATTGACCTTTTAGCCAAAAAAAATGATAATGTTTTACTCATATGGACAAAAATGTCCATGCATGGTACTCCAAGGGTTAAACAATCGAAGGTTGAATATTGTCTAAAACAGCTTGTGTCAAAATTCATAAACCTTTTCCCACTACAACATATCTTTAATTAAGCAAAATCTGGCAACCGTGATTAAGTGGTTTCTCCATATTATTAGTCATGACTTACATAGAATGACTGATATAATCCAAAAAGATCCTTCAGAGCCATCTCAAGGAACAATCAGGGTTCAGTAGTATAATTAATACCTGTAAAGATCGTAACTGAATCTTAATTTTTTCCTTATCAAGCTTCTGACTAGGATTGTCATTGTCTTGCAAAGATTCGAAACGCTTATTTTCGAATAGCTTGGAACAGAATCCTGAGAAAACTGACAGGATTTCTAAGTTAGGATTTTGACTAGACATGCACCGAAACCAGGAACAGACCGGGATTCCCGGTTCGAACTTTCGCGGGTTCGGTCATTCCCGGATTCGGTCCTTCCGGGTTCGGTTGTTCCCGGCGTTCTGCCATTCCGAGTTCGGTCACTCCCGGGGTTCGGTCATTTCCGGGTTCGGTCGTTCCCGGCGTTCGGCCATTCCCGGGGTTCGGTCATTTCCGGGTTCGGTTGTTCCCGGCGTTCGATCATTCCCGGGTTCGGTTGTTCTCGGCGTTCGGTCATTCCCGTGTTCGTTCATTCCCGGGTTCGGTCCTTCCCGGGGTTCGGTCATTCCTGGGTTCGGTTGTTCTCGGGCTTCGGTCATTCCCGGGTTCGGTTGTTCCAGGGTTCGGTCATTCTGGGGGTTCGGTCACTCCCGGGTTCGGTTGTTCCCGGCGTTCGGTCATTGCTGGCGTTCGGTCATTCCCGGGGTTCGGTCACTCCCGGGTTCGGTCATTCCCGGCGTTCGGTCATTCCCAGTTTCGGTCATTCCCGGGGTTCGGTCACTCCCAGTTTCGGTTGTTCCCGGGGTTCGGTCATTCCCGGGGTTCGGTCACTCCCGGGTTCGGTCATTCCCGGCGTTCGGTCACTCCCAGTTTCGGTTGTTCCCGGGGTTCGGTCATTCCTGGGGTTCGGTCATTCCCGGGTTCAACGATTAGTAAGTTTTGGATCAATCGAAGTCTTTCGTTCAATGTTCTAGTTTCACCAACAGATACGGTATCTTACAAAGGTTGACGAAAGTAAATCGGGGTCGACGAATCCCAGTGTGAAGTCGAATGTTTGAGATTCTGATGCTGAATGCTATTATAATTTCTTTTTAAAATGTCTGATGTTTATAAAAACAAACTTTCGTAGAAGTCCTAGGAAGAATATTAGAAATTTGCGAAGTAGAACCTCGAATTTATTCAATAAGCTTCTTCTAGATCTTCTGCGAAACGGAGGAAGCTCGAATTCCTGCGTTCAATATTCTTGGATTAAGTAGCGATTGGGTACTGATTGTCTCTGTTTTAGTGAGCCATAAAGTTCAAACATCATCAAGAGCTAACACAGTTTGTATATATATCAATGATTAATGGAGATTTTATAGTACAACGTGCGAACTTTTAAAAATTTACTCAGATAAATTTATCGTGCTGGGAGAAATGAAAACGAAGAAGTTACTTTTTTGGATTTCTTTTTTACTTCCAAATGAAATCCAGTACTCAAAATTTACTATCGAAATGAGTTTGCTTTTGTCCTGATGATCACGACCTATTATGGGTAAGCCCTTTTCTTATGAAATACTTATAGAAGGTAAGCATTTCGAGTCTGAATAAATGTGGAACCCTCGGATTTACATCCGACTGTTATATGTACTTCAAAAAGTGAAGAAATGATTCCTTAACCCAACAAATTTTGTTCAGAGTTTTCCAAATCTGACTTCAGATTCGGATTCCCCGACCCCGATTTACTTTCGTCAACATTCATAAGATAGCGCATCTGCTGATGAAACTGGAACAGTCAACGAAAGACTTCGATTGATCCAAAAATTAGTAATCGTTGAGCCCGGGAATGACCGAACCCCGGGAACAACCGAACCGGGGAATGACCGAACCCCGGGAAAAATCGAACCCGGGAATGACTGAACCCTCGGAATGACCGAACCCCGAGAATGACCGAACTCCGGGAATAACCGAACCCGGGAATGACCGAACCGGGGAATACCGAACTCCGGGAGGTTTGGGCTCAGTGCATGTCTAATTTTGACTGATTGAGTTATTTTCTTCCTAAAATCTTCGTCTGATGTAACTATAAATTCTAACAGAATTCTAATACAAAGCATTGGACTAGATCTTGACAAGAACTTGATTAAATCTTCTGAGAATACCCTCTGCTATTTTTGTCAAAAACTTCATTAGCATGGATAGTAAACCCTGGTAAGATTCTGCATTTATCACTTCGAAGAAACTTGAGCATGAACTTGAAAAAAAAATCTTGAAAAGAATTCTGTTCAAGCATGAGAAATCCCGCAAACATAAATCACTAGGACTTGAGACAGAACAGTTGGAATCCAAGATCCTTACAGATTCTTCTAAGCTTTCTCAATGAATGAACCGGATGAAGATAAGGAAGGCTACAATTCAGCCATTTCAATGTATATTGCTACTGAATGCGTCTTGGTGTTATGACAAACCTGAGTAGACATGAAGACTAATTGCGAGTTGATCTATATAATACGGAGAGCCTGAACATGCATATCGACATCAGGAAAGGTCACGTTTATAGTGTAACTCTATTGATATTTACACTAGAGAATAATCGAATAGACTACTTCTAACTCATGTAGGATATCTTAAGTCTAGATTCGAGTTTTTCAGGGCCAATTCGCTCTAGCGAATGTTCTAAAGCCGCTATCGTAAGTTCCAAATATACATGGACGAGCTCCATCGAGTGATGAAAAATTGTTTCTCAACACATGTTATAGCAGCTTAGTAAAAACCAAATTGTCACAGTTTGTTCTACTGCACGGTTCTGGAGAAAATACCTATACACCGGCCAAACTATTCTTTCGTACTGGTATTTCCTTGGCCGATTCGCCCAGGAGAATGTTCGAACAAAATCATTGAGTATTTCAGGTGCATAGGTACAACCTCTATCCAATGATAAAATTCCCACTTTAATAAGATACACTATTGGCAAGAAAATCGCCATACACTGGGCCACATTGCCGCATGGAACCAGTATTTCTTGGGTCAATTCATTCAGGATAATGTTCCACTAAAACTGCTCAATACTCCAAGTGCAACTTGAAGAATCGTATCGAAGGGTAAAACCCAGACTTCAAAAGCATGATCCATTTTCGAGTATCGTAAGTGTGGATGTGGGTTCGAGTACATTTTATTTCTTCAACAACATCCATACTCTTTCCTCCAGAACGGTGCAATAGTCCGTGCAATTGACGAAGCAGTGGTAAGTTGTGTTTTTTTGAGTTACTATAACATACATTGAGGAATGATTTTTGCCATTTGATAGGATTCGTCGAGTTAAATATGGAACTTAAAATAGCTGTTTTGGAACATTTACTAGGGCAAATGACTCTGAAAATACTCGACTCTGGATCTAAAATATCTTACGTTTCTGAATCGTCATTTACTGAACGACAGGGCACAAATGTGTTCTAAAATAAAAAACAGCGACTGCTCGAGCATTTGCATTCAAAACTTACCTTTACTTTGTCTAACTAAAGAGTAATAATAATAAAAAAATGCAGAGAAATCATGGAGACTTTTATAATGGCAATACTTCAAAATGTTCACTTTTTTTTCTTTTTCTTGTGTACATTAGTAAATATTTTTTTTTGTTTAATGGCTTTGGTGCACTTCAAAGTTAACGAGTAAAGTGATTGACGACATTCCTTGTACGTCTTACTAAGAAATAAAACAACTTTTTCTCCTTTGCGATTTCATAGCGTTGATGTGATGTCTATTCCGCGAAAATTACAACGCAACTGCTACGCTTTTTCTCGCACAAACACTTTATTTGTTTCCTCGACTGAAGACATGATCATATGGAATAAAATGCGTTTGTATGTATGTATCTGTCTTTTGTTTGTATATTGGCAGATAAATGTACAGGATGCGTAAAAATGGTTTTCCTGGAGGTTAATGCTGTGACTTTGAACAGTATGAATAACAAATTTTATACGAAATGAAATTGCGTCAAAATGGCATTTATGAGTCTTTATTTGTAAGGATTCCATCAATTTTTTGTAACAAACATAACAATGCTCTAGAAAAAGAGTGCCTAAAAATGGTTTTTCACAAGGATAGGAATACAATTTGGGTGTGGGTGTCTCGGGTTGTAGGTGTCTGGCGGTGTGAGTGTGTGAGTGTGAGTGTGGGGTGTGGGCGTGGATGAAGCAAGCAACGATAACCATATTCACACCCATACTCACACTCATCACCATCCCCCATCCCTACGCTACACCTCACACCGATCCACACTGATCTACACCCATACCCTCAATCACACCCATACTCTCACTCACACCGACCCATACCCACACCCACACCCACGTCCATACCCACACCCACCCACACCAACACCCAAACCCACACCCACACCCACACACCCACACCCACACCCACACCACACACCCACACCCACACCCACACCCCTATTAAAGATTTATTTTTGTTCAAGTTAATCGATGATCAAATTAACTTTTTTAAATATATATTTAGTAGGAGAGAATCGAAAGATTTTTATCTACGGCTTGTTCAAGCGTAAAATTGTGACGCTCTTGATACATTTTTCTTCTTTTGTATTATCTCTGAAACTGTGAAAACAAGATAGTTCGTTATGAATTTGATAAGAGACCCAACAAGTTAGAAACTCTATAAGACTCTACAAATGTTTCTTAGCCGCAAAAGTCAAAACTTCATAGGCCAACTTGTAGAGAATGAAATTCTGCATCGAATCTTATGTTTTTTGTTTTTTTTTTTGGAAAAATTTTTTGCTTATAAAATCCAAAAAAACATTTTTTGAAAAGTTTAAAAGCTTATTTCCAATGCCAAAATCTAATTTTTGTAGAAAATAGATGTTAAAAATCTTAATCAGTGCTAAAAACTACATTTAGATACTCTTTTTAGAATATAGGAAGAAGAGATTTGAAACTTTTCATAGGAAATGAAACAATCATTGCGTTCGAGATTTTAATATATTTGTTAATAGATTAAAGAAAAATGTTTCATTGGTAAAAACAAAAAAAATCTTGTAGAAAATTACTTTTAAATAATAAATCGAGAACGAAATGAAATTGATTTAAATCAAGATTCAAAATCTAAAATATATCCATCATTAAATATAGAAAAATAATTCATCAATCAAATTATCGATATCATTATATAGCTGAGAGTTTTTTTCGAATTAAACAAAGGTATAATTATCTTTATCAATAGGTTATGCATCAGCTGTTAGTAGTGAACTATTTTATATATTATATTGTATTGAATACATACAATATATGATCATATTCAGAATATCGCGATATTTATTCAACTATCATCATCATCATCATCGTCATCATAATTTTATTGTGATCAAGATAATTGTTCGAGTCCATCGATTTTATTAAATAATATATCGACTAATAAACAACTAATTAAATCAAATTATTTAGATTTTGAAAATATAGAAGAAGAATATCTTTAAGAAAATCAATCTTATTATTATCATAAATATATTGAAAATGAGAAATAAACTATTAATCAACAAGAAGAATATTATGATAATAAAATAAAAAGAAAATCAAAAATTTCAAAAATCTATATAAAATTTAGTTCCAGGAAAATATTTTCGCCATATTGTATTATCAGCTATTGTTAGGATGAGTCTTATTTAATTACAAGGATATAAAAACAGTCGTTTATCACTTTTTACGTACATTTAGATGATAACGTGTACATACTTAAACTTGTCAGATTTATGTCAATACTTAGACAAAAATTGGTAATTAACCTTTTTTTTTTTTCATTCGAATTGTTTTATCTATTGATTGATAATCATATTTAGTAGATATGTCATATTCAACTAACCAATTCTGCCTTATTTTTGTTTTAATTCTTATAAGATCCTATAAGTATCTTATTTGAGCATACTTATTTCCATTTTGATGATATTTTATTTAATAACAATGTCCAAAAAATGTTGAAAGAATTTTCAAAATATATAAAAGTACATAAAAGACAGAAAATGACATTTTAAGAGAGAATTTTTATACAGTTATATAATTTTAATCGTTTGGAAAAAATTTCAATAAATTAATTTAATTGATTTTGTTTTTTTTTCCTATAGATTGTCATGATTAAAACAATAAATACTATGGCTAGATTTTTCTATTTATTACTTTTATTTATATTCATGTTTAGGTAAATTTAGAAAAAACAACCGAACACACAATAAATGTGTTTAGATATTTTAATAAATATAAATATTTATAAAACAACAAATAAAATAAATATTGAAATAAAATATAGCAAACGTATTGAATCTCTGGGTTATTTCAACAGTTTTTAAAGTAAAAAATATAGATTGTTTTTAAATTTTTTATGTTTTTGTAAATGAAAAGAAAACAAAAAGCCACTAAAGTTAAATTATATTATTTAGCTTGTCAATGTTGTTATTTATAAATATGTCAATATAGTATTATTGGCATACATTTATTTACTGGTGAATTTTGTTCAATAGAACTATCTAATATAATGTCACATAAATATATTCATATTATATGTTAATGTTTTACATGTTTTTACAAAAACTTATATTCATCTCAAAGATTCTTATTGTTTAAAAGAGAGAAAAACAAATTGATTCATTTGCTTCTGCATTATTAACCATTTTTTTCCAGATAGCTTCTCTATCTTAGATATTATTCCCTCGAATTATATTTATGAAACTTCACTGAAGACAATGATTTTCTTCGATAAATTCTCGTTGGAAAAAAAATGTTCTATCTCTTATATTGTTTGTTAACTTCATAATATATATATATATAGTCATTACTTTTATTTTTTCAGAATATATTTATTGTTATATGTCTACTTGCATAAAACACAGCTTATTCACATAAAATAACAATTCGAATAAATATTTTTCAAATAGATTTTAACTCAGAAAGATTGAAATAAAAGACTTAACAATAACATAGAAAAAACAAGTGCATGAACAAGTTTTTATTTTTTTTGTATTAATTACATTTAAAAATAATATTTAATTTAATTTAATTGTTTTTATTTTTGTTAAAGAATTTTCTAGAGAAGTAAACGAAAATAAATAAAACATCTTCTTTTTTTTGTTAATTAAATAAAAAAAGAGTAAGAATTCTGATAATAAAACTAATTTAAATTGATTTGGAAAATTAAATTCATTCAAAATTATTTTAAAGTCAAACATTATTTACAGATTATATTTATATAATTGCTAATTGACATGATCAAACAGAAAATGATAAACAAAAAAAATCAAAATTAAAAAAAAANGGCCAGACCATCCCTGAGGGGGGGTACGGGGATTTTTCGAAAAAAATGTTTTTTTTCATAGTGATTGACAAAATCCATAGATCGACTCAGATTTTAACGGTGATTCTACAATCTGTCTCATTCACTTTTTTTAGTACACTTAACTTTCGGATAAAATCCGAAGTTTCCGCATTTATTTTCATTGATTTTGACCATTTCTAAAGTTTGTCCTGTATATGTAAAGGAGTATTTCAGATGTAAGAAATTTAGAGTTGAACTAAAGACTAAGATATGACACATAGGCTTTTCTATGCCTATTATATCTGTATGTTGTCATGTTAAAAAATACTAATGGTACTACTGAACATAGCTACTTGTCGATAAAGTTGATTCTCTGTTTTTGAGCAATTATTTATTTTAATTCTTTTCAAAAGTTATTGTGCCATGAAGTTGTTAGTCGTCATTATAAAACGTTTTGCTCGATAGTTTCAAGTGGTTTTTGTCAGACTATTTCGTCAAAAGAGCTGAATGTATATTTTCTACTTTCACTTTTGCTAGTTCACTTATTCTAATGAAACGTCTATTATTCTTGATACATCATCATTCGAACATTCTAATCACCTTTGATGAGATAAATAATGTCTTTAGAGAATATCGATGATGAAATCACAGTAAACCTAAGACGGCTTATAATATCTTTTAAAATGTCATATATTAAGTCAAGCACGTCGACACAAATATTGAACTTACACAGGTGAAACTTTTGTCTTTTATAATGAAAAGTATTTACATGTTTTGTCAAGAATAAACTAGCAAGACTTTTAGAGTGTCATCTAAAGTGGTACTTTGCTGCGTTCAGAGCATGTTTATGATAAAAGAATATTTTTTCTATTAATTTTAAACAAGAACTAAAACAGCGCTAATGTCAGGATGGTAAAATATTGCGTAAGTTGAACTTAGTTACAAATAGGTACAAAAGCAGCAAGCAAAACAAACGTAAACTATGGAAATTATCTTAGTAGATAAATCACGCGAGTTGATATTTTAGGCGGTATTTCTTCTATTTTATTACTGGAAAAATATTTTCCAAAAATATGAAAGACTTCTAATTTGTGAAAGATTTCATATAATTTACTGTTTAAAAGAGATTTTATAACTCTCGTTGATATTATGTCTTTGGATAAAAATTGAAATCAGAAAATTCCTTATATCTGTACGTGCGTTCTTTAAGGAATCATATCCAAAAAGTAAATACGGCAAAATGTGATATCGATCAAGTACTTATATTTATTAAATACTTTAACTTAAATACTTAACAGTATACAGGATAGAAATATATTTTGCTTACATTGAAATAAAAACAGTAGTTTGAATACATATTTATTCTAATATGATGAATGTGAATAATCACAAATGCAAGAAGGAAATACTATTCAAGCTTACCTCTGTTAACAGCGTTGCAATAGTATTGCTTTGAATATATGCGATTGTGTGTATCTATATGTACGACAGATAAATGATATTTATACATGTTAGAAGGTTCTATGGGAGAAGAATTTTCCATAGCAAGAGATAAAATAAGACGTAAATACTTTGATGCCTGGTAGCATACAAAAATTGTCTCCTATTTCTGTTTCATCCCATATCATCAGACATTTATCAAAATATTCAAGCCATATTCCCTTCTGTCCATCTCATGCGATAAATAGACACATATATAGATATTTCTCTATAAGAAAAAATGTAAATATTTTTTGTTGCATAGATTGTGTTTTTTACTATCGCAATGGATAGCATAGAAATAATATTTTATTCTATTTTGTACATAGCTATGCTTAATGGCAGTATACATAGTGTAGAAATAAGAAAAGAAAATACCAGCATACAAAAGGAGAATAGACATCGAATAGAAGATGGTCTCATTTTATCGTCATATATATCATAACCAATACCTCTTACAGATATTATATTGCTATTAAACTAGTTAAAGAATGATTAAATAACATAGAAAAATGAAACATTTTGTGTTCTAATTTCATTATATGCGAAGAGAAATTTTTCTCGAATCTTTCATGCGACAATAAACCATAGTTGTCGGTACTTTCATATTCCCTCGACTGAAGGGAGGGTATTACGAAAAAAACTTAAAAGCGTTTGTGGCACGGGCGGACTGGGTTTGCAGAGGTCAAAAAAACATCCACACGAAATTTTCGTTTCCCATAAAACTTCACCAAAGTGTAATCGAAGGTGGGGAGTTCGAATCTGAGGTTAGTTTTATTAAATTAATTATTAATTATTAACTGATTATTCATTAATTATTAATTTATAGTATAAAACTTGACCAAAGGGTAATCGAGGGTGGGGAGTTCGAATTTGAGGTTAGTTTTATCAGATTAATCAATAAATAATGCCCGCGACTGAATGGAGGGTGATACAGAAAAAACTGAAAATGAGTTTGTGGGTACGCGCGTTTGTCGGGGTGAAAAAAGCATTAGGGTGAAAAAAACATCCACTTACAAAACTTTTGTATAACTTTAAACGGAAGTAAATCAGGGTCAGGGAATCCGAATTTGAAGTCAGATTTTCAAAAATTTTCCTTGAGTTTTTAGGATCTAGAGGAGGATTTTTTCTTAAAATAACGACATTTTATAAAGGTTGACGACAGTGAATCAGGGCCCGGGAATCGGAATCTGAAGTCCGATTTTCAAAATTTTGAATTGAGTTTTTAGGGTCATGGGAAGGACTTTTCGAGAAAATAACGATACGGTATAAAGGTTGACGAAACCAAACCGGGGCCGCGAAATCCGAATCTGAAGTTAAATTTTCAAAATTTCGATTTGAGCTTTTAGGGTCAGCGGACGGATCTTTGTGAAACTAACCTTATACGCTCGACTTAAGGGAGGGTCACATGTTAAAAAAAAATATGTCCAGTTGTTTGTTTGTTTCGGTCAGGGTTAAAGGTCAAAAATACATTCATTAGAATTTGTGTAGCCCTTTTTTTCCTTATTAGATGGACAATACATAGTCATTTGCAGGCGGATCCTGGAGTTATGGAAGACGCTCTATCGATTGATGGGTATATGTTGGGGTCACCGACATCCCTTATTGAGATCTAGAATTCTGCCATGTGATTCGTCTGAAATTCGAGCAATCAGGTTTGAGGAGGTTTTTTTGCTGTTATTGTCTGGGAAACAAATAGTAATGTTGTGACCGCTTATATTGGTTACTGAGGTCGCTGTATCGATTGACGGGTATATGGATGGGTCGGTCGTCATCCCAGCAGTAATAAGTAGCGTTCGGCGAGCTGGTTGCTTGAAAAATGGATCAGCAGCATTTGAGGAAGCCTTTTTTTCGCACGACTGTGATGGACGGTGATATTAATAAAAGTGAGTTTGCGACTGTTTTTGTAGTTAGGATGAAAAAAGCATCCGCTGAAAAATTCTTAGTATAGAGATTGACGAAAGTAAATGTATGTCGGGGACTCAGAATCTAAAGTTGGTTTCTCGCAATTCTGATGTGAGTTTTTTAGGTGAAGCAATGGCTTTTTTAAGAGAACAACGGTAACCTGTGAAAGCTGACGAAAATAGATCGAGATCGGAAAACCTGAATCTGATGTCATATTATGAAAATTTGAAACGGTTATTTGTATGAAAAACATAATACTTCTGCCTGTAAATGAGTAGGTAAGGGAAATGTAAAGTTTTTGAAGAAAAGATAATTTGGAAAAGAGTAACCCGAAGTTCGGAAAACATTTTTCTGCGTTTGAAATGTTTGGCAGCTATTTATTTTCCGTACCTGTTTCACAGTATCGTTGTTTGTGTAAGTCGAAGTATAGTGTATTGCGGTGGGTGTTGTATCAAATGCAACTGCGAGAAAGAATGTTTACAATATACTGGTAGTTAGTTTGGGATACAGGACATTCAGTGATTCCACTTTATTCACAGTGGGTTTTGACTTAAATAGCTGCTGACTATACACAATACTTAATACACTACAGTTAAGTGGAAATAAGTAGCATCAAACGAAACTTGTAATTGAAGGTTCAGGCTGTAGAGTAAATGCAATATAACTCATGATTGTTTTGATGTATACCACAAATGCAGCAAGAGAATACGATTTGTGGCGGAAACAGGTATGGGCAAGCGACCGGGCACTACTATTGTAAACGTATTCAAATATTGTTTAAGGGAAGATCTTTGTGAAACCTGCATTTATTAAGGATAATCGACCAAGGTATGCCAACTGTGCAGCCCTGATAAGACTGTAATGTATTGGCTAAGCAATGACATTGAAGAAATTGAGAATATTGAGAATATATATTAAGAAAATGTAGGTTCGTGATGGCTCATTTGCAGACATCATGTTATAAATCTAACAGTTTTTCCAACAAAGAGTGATCTGGAGTTTGATCGGGTTTTGGTTAAATAAGTCGTCTCAGAGTCGAATAATTTCACATGTGGCAGTTACTAGTCGTGAGTGGCGCCCCAGAGAGGTGTCGATGAGCGACTGACTACTGCTCCGGAAAGTTAATGAATGACATTAAGTTATATGGATTCGACGGAAAATTTTCAACGGGTGATGTCTAATGGGTTACATTAGCGGCTTAAAGAGATCAGAGAGGAGAAATATGTTCATATATATATATATATATGATACGGCCAGTTTTTCTTAAATGATAGAATATCGGGACATTTTATAGATGGAAAACAGACTTTAAAGAAAATGGAATTTCTTCTATGAAAAACAAATTTGAATGAAAGAGAATGAGTTTTTCTCTTGGTATATTCCCTTAACTGAATGGAGGGTCATATGAAACAAAGAGCTTGTTGTGCCTACTTGCTTGCCGCGAGATAAAAAAACCCATCAACGATAAAAAATATCCAGTTTTTTAGGATAAATGTTCAAAAAAAAACAACTCGTTGACGTAGAAACTAAATCTTTAGTGGATTTCTCAAAACTTTGAAATGCGCTTTTGAATTCAGGGAGAGTCTTTTGAGAAAATAATAAAATTTAATAATGGTTGACAAAAGTAAGTCGAGCTCGATGGATTCGGATGTAAACTCAGCTTCTCAAAATCTCGATATGTATTTTTAGTATTAATGAAAAGGTCTTTTGAGAAAAAAGAATGAAACTTTATAAAGGTTGACCAAAGTAAATTGCGGTCGAAGTGTTCAAATTTGAGTGAATTTCTCAAAAACTGAAATAGTCATTTGTATGGAAAAAAATATAATGTTTCGTCTAAATTATTGTCTAATAAAGAACGAATTCTCTTTAGAAAAAATTATTTGAAACGAAGGGTATTCAAACTTCTGGATCCTTCTGCGCGTCTGGAGTCTTTGATTAATCCTTAGTTTCATTACTCCTTTCAATATTATTGTACGCGTAGGGTTGAAGTGTGACCTAATGGGGTGGCTGTTTCAATGAGTTCCCGAGTAATAAAAAGTGTTCACACACCATTGGGACTGAGGGTGAATGACACGACGTTAAGTGATTCCTGTTTACTGGAAATACTTTCGGAGTTAACTAGCTGTTTTCTGAAAAATCTGGCTAGTTCAAAAAGAGTGGCATTGACAGAATCATATATGTGAAATTTCAGCTTGTGGAATACAAGTTTTCCAGCTGTGCAATCAAATTGAGGAAATCAGAAATAATTCACGTGAATACTTCTGTTCGAAATTTCATATCAATAAATCTAATGCTTCAGATATAACGGATTTTTGAAATAAGTTAATCCTAGACAGTATGAAATAAAATTGAAATGGAATTGTGTTATGAAAATATGGGATTAAGCTTGGCAGTTGCTAGCCGCGAGTGGCGCCCCGGAGGGGCGCCGACGAGCGACTAGCTGCTGCAGTGGATTATCTCCATAAGTGTCGCTTCGAAGTTTTGGAATTTATTCAAGAAACATCAACAGTTGAGGTCTGGTTGATCTGATTGACAAATGTTAGTAGGAAAATTATGTCACATCAATGATGAGAAATGCTTTTTATATCTAGAGACAATAACAGAAGAAATCATCAGACAGAAAATACTACTAAAAGACTCTACATTTTCTGCATCGGCAGTTGACATGAATGAAATATGAGGGTGTTTCTTTTCTTATATTCTATTCTTTGTATTGATTTAAGTATCTGAATTGATACTCATACATTAAAATTACCTGTCTAGCGTTGCTGCTGCTTTGAACAAGAGCTTGTTGTATGTACAATACTTTGATAGAGGATCAGATATACCATCATTTAGTTTCAACTAAGGAATCATTGAGCATCTACATTCCTAGAGAACTATATTGCAAATAACGTTAACAATGAATGTTATCAAAACTATATGAATTTCTCATAGAATTTTCAAATCCTATTTTATGTTTACGTATTAGTGTCGTTAACTTCTTTTGTTACGTGGTATCGAAAAATTTGAATATGATATCTTGGGATTTTTTGAAGTAAGGGGAGTTCGAGTTTAGCGAAAGTGTAAATATAGAAGAATTGTGTTTTGAAGAAATAGAAGGGAAACTAGCAGCGGTCTGTCGTGAGTGGTGCCGCGTAAGGACATCGACCAATAATTAGCCGCTTTACTGGACAGTTCCTCGAGGAAAGGCTTCAGATTGTTGAGACTCATTCAATGAACATGAACAGTCTAAATGGGATGGATTCGAATAAGGACTAGTAATCACTAAGAGTTGGTATTAGTGAAATACAGTTTCACCCACTCTGAGGGTGAATGTGGGTGTGTGGTCGATGAGAATATGGATGGTTGAAGGAGTAAAAGCAGTTAGTTCCTTTATACCTAAGCCCACATTCACCTACGCCACGCATGAATATCCACACCCATATAAACATCTGAAGCGTGTTGTTTGGTCCCAGTTAAGCCTTTGCTGAATAGTTAGGGTTGTTTATTTTAATGTATTCGAATAATACAACAAGTAACTATGAGCAAGGTCTTAGAGAAGTGCTGGCAGACGAATGGCTCCTAATGTTGCAAGTATATCCTGATGCTGTGTAACAAAAGATCTACGTGAAACCTAGATTTATCAAGGATAATCAACGAGGCTATGATCAAAGAAGAGCTCTAATAAAACTCTAATTTATTGACTATACGACGAAGTTGAAGGGATAATGAAAAAAAAATAAGAAAGTGTTGGTTCGAATATCTCATCTGTAGTCATCGTCTTATAAATCTAAGAGTTTTTCTAAGTGATAGTAATCTGGGATTCGATAGGGTTGAAATTAATAAGAATTATTTCATAGGATAGTAAGATCAGACGTAGTAACATTAGCCGCGATGGGTGTTTCGAAGGAGCGCTGACACGTGACTAGCTGCTGCACTGAAAAGTTACTTTAGGAAGGGCGTTAAATCGTAGGGGCACAACAGGAAAATGGGGGCAAGTTAGATGTAATGAATTTCAATGGGGGCTCAGAGTGATAAAAGCGAAATACTTTGTACATATTATGAGACTAATTTTTCTGTAAGAGTAGAATAGAGATACTCGATAGACGAAAAACATTGTTAAAGAAATTCAATTCGTTCTGCAAATAACGAACTCGAATGCAAAAGAATGAGTTTTCTGTTGATGTATACTCTTATAGATTTAGAATGTGTATTTGCTGAAGTAGATGATTGAAGAAGAAAACAGCTGGTTTATGAGTTCTGGATTTAATTGTGTTTCAATTTAACATCTGAGGAAATATATTCTTGGATAGGCGTTAGTCTAAAATTAGAATCCCGCTTTAAATTGTTATATACTATTATAACTAATATTAAAAATTGATAGGTTCAACCTTGTATGTTTTCTAGAAGTCTGGCATGTGCAATATCTAGCCACTGTTATTGGAAGAAAATAATTTTTGAAAAGATATATATGAATGATCTTATAGCTTTTTTTTGTGCAATAAGAACCTGCCGTTCAAGTTCACACATATACAAGGAGAATATTAACCTGGGCTGGGGCCACACAGATCCGACAGCAAACTACTATTCGTTCACATTGCAAGCATATTACAGACTGACGTCACAAAAGATGTGTGTATCGGCTAGATATTTTGAAGAATAGTGCACCAAGATATCCCCAATGAGACTTTTAAGAAAATCCTGATTTTCCAGCTAAACAATCGATTCGGGACAATCAGAAGTAAATCCTGAGAAAACTTCTACTTCAAAAATTCATGTCGATAATTCTAATGCTTCAGATGTAGCGAGTTTTCGGAATAAACTAACAGTGAAGCATATAAAATTAAAATACAGGAGGATATTGTTATGAAGAAATGGGGTGAGACTTGGCAATAGCCAGCTGCGAGTGGCATTCCGGAGGGGAACCGACAGGCAACTAGCTGTTGCACTAGGTTGTCTCCGGAAGGGCCACTTCAAAGTGTTTGGATTCATTGTATAAGCGTCGATAGTCGACATCTAATGGGTACGAATATAAGAAATATCAGTTGCAAAAAGTTGAATGAACTGTGTCAAGTCAAGGATGAAATATTGGCTTTTGTATTGGGGCACAATTTCTGGCTAGTTCATCAGACGAAGAGCATTACTGGAAGAATTTTCATTTGATGCATCAGTAGTTGACATGACTGAAATATAAGATTGTTTCTTTTTGTATATGCTGTTCTTTGTAATAATTCAAGTATCTGGATATATAGTGATATATTCAAATTATCTTTGTACTCTTATGACTATTTTGAATAAGAGCTTGTTGTATGTATAAGATTTCGATTAAAAATCAGATCAAATATGATTTATACTAAGCTAGATGTTCCACTGAACTCCTAGTTTTCTAGAGACCGTAATAGTAACTAGCATTATCGACGAACGTTATAGATTGTATACAAATTTCTAGTAGAATGTTCAAAATGTATTCTGCATTTTCGTATAACTGTGAACTTCTTTTGCTACGTGGTCTCTGAAAATATTGAATATGATATCTTGTGTTTTTTTGAAGGAAGCGTAGTTCCGGAATAGCTTAAGTGTAAATAAAGAAGAATTATGTCGTGGAGAAATATAATGAAACGTAGCAACGACTAGCTGCTGCACTAGCAGGTCTCTCAAAACAAGGCTTCAGACTGTTAAGGCTGATCCATTGAACATCAATAGTCAAGTTCGAATAGATTTGAAAGAGGAGTTGCAGTTGTTAAGAACTAATTGTAAGCATTATTTTGAAATAAGGATGTGACAACGCCTCCTCTGCATGTTAACAGTGTGGATTGTATATTTAATGGAAAACACTTAAACAATTTTTATTTATGGCATGGAAATGTGACTTGCGTGAAATAAACAGGGCTTTTCTACTGGGATTTTGTCTTTCCTGTACTCGTTGAAATGTTGATATGTATACGGATATATTCAAATGAGCTATCTCGTCTGACGGCTACTTCGAGTACGAACTTCTTTGAAGTATAGTAGTTCGATTACAAACTGGGCCTAACATGATTGATTTTAAGCTAAAAGTTGAAGTAAACCCAAATTCTCTCGACTGAGCGGAAAATTATATGAAAAAAATAAAAATGAGTTTGCGGCTATGTTTCCGAACCGAAAAATCACCTGAAAGATTATAAATTGACGTCAGAAAATCCAAGTCTGAAGTCGATTTCTCAAAATTCTGTATTGAATTTTTAGCATTGGTGACAGGGCTTCTTCAGAAAATAATAATATTTTGTATAAGTTGATTAAAGTAAATCAAGATCGAAGGATTCGAATCTGAAGCAAGCTTTTGAAGAACTCGAATAGTTATTTCTGTGAAAAGAATCGTGCTTTACTCTGTGAACTGTTCTCTAACAAGGGAACATTCCCGACTGATATCCACTGTTGTAGCTCATATTCTGCCCACAAACAGACTTCGGTAAAACTAGAAGAAATCTAAAAGAGGTCGTACCATTGGACCTTTGGAATGGATTTGTACCTGTTTTACCGGATTTTCGACCTATTTTGAGGTACTGATCGAAAAATCAAATTATGATATTTCCACGTGATATTTCTATCATAGATAGGTATAGTTACACTTAGAAGGTTTTGACAGTTTTCAGCTAAATAGAGTGTTCCTTTGTCGAGTCATTGAATGGCCCATGAAACTGAAGTTTTGTGAGTTATTTGTAGTAAACGGCCATTTTTTGAAAACTCAATATCTTCACACAGAATGAGTCTATTTGACTGAAACTATCAGGACATTCTAAGCGTAGCTGTGCTTATCTGTGGTAGAAATTTCAGATGGAAACTTTATGATTTGATGTTTTTAGTAGTACCTTAAAATTAGTCGAAAGTCCAGTAAAACAAGCATAACTTCGCTCGAAACATGCAGCGGGACGCACCTTCTCAGGCTTTCTCTAGTCTTAACAAGGTCTGTTTGTTGGCACAATACGAGCTAAAACAGTAGGGATGACTTGGGAATGTTAGCTCGTATGAAAAAAGTCGTATAAAAAAAGTAAAACTCGAAAAATGCGAAACTCTTGTGTGTATTTAGAACCTGTTGTTGTTGTTTACTTTCGATATCTTCTTCACTGTATCGCTGTAGATGTAGATTCGAGTGTAACCTAAGAGATTGGGTGTTCCAGTAAGTAGTGTGATGAAATATTGTTTCCATACTGTGGGTACTCAATCTGAGTAAACACTATTGAACGATTCCTGTTTATTCATAGTAGTTTCAAAGTTAAATAGCTTTTCTCTGCGTACTTTGCTTAAGTTGATAGAAGTAGCATTAAAAGAATTTTGCAAGTGAAGGTACAGTCTATAGGATAAATGCAGAAAAACTAAAGATTGTTTTCATCTATTCAAATAATGCAGCAAGTAATGATTAGCAAGTTCTGAATGAAGTGTTGGGGAACGACTGATCCTTAGAATTGCAGTCATATTTTAATCTTGTTTAACAAAAGATCAATGTGGAACCTACATTTACTAAGAATAGTGAACTAAGATTTTCCAAATCAGGAGTCCTAATAAAAGTCTCATGCTTTGGCTAACCAATAAGGTTGAAGAGATTCGGAATGAATAATGGGACAGCATTCAGTCGGAACAGCTCATCTTAAGCGATCGAGTTGTAAATCTAACAGTTTTTTCTAAGGGGAAATGATCTACTATTTGATAGAATTTAAGGGAAATAAATTTTCTTAACGTAAGATAAGATCACAGGTGGCAGCTACTAGTCGCGAGTGGCGCCACGAAGGGACGCTGGCGAGCGACTAGCTACTGCACTGGGAACTTGGTGAAGGGCGTTAAATTATAAAGATTCAACGGAGAAATTTGAACAGGTTATGTTTGATGGGTTCCAGTGGTGACATAAAGTGATAAAAGAGGAGAAATATGTTTGTAAGTGTCATGAGACGAGTTTTTCTGTAATGATAGAATAATGAGAGAATTTATAGATGGAAAACATATTGAAAACAATTCAATTCGTTCTGCAGAAAACGAACTTGAATAGAAAAGAATGAGTTTTCTGTTGGTATATGTTCTTATGGATTTAGAAAGTATATTTCCTTTAACAGATGATCAGTTGGAACAGTATATTTCGATATTGATTTTCGGTAAATGTGTGATAACGATGAGATTAATCGGAAATCGTGTGTCTTCTTCAGTCTTGTGAAAATAGTTATCAATTAAGTCACTTATTTGTTGTCACTATGGAATGGTTTTGGGTATTTATTAATAAACTGTATGAGATAAAAGTGTACACTTTGTTGAAATTGGTCTCCTTATATATATAACACTTTCTGTCGTGATATGAGTGACGACGCAGTTTTTATATTGGATGGACAATAAGAACCTGTCGTTTAAGTGTACTTACATTGAAAGGAGGGCTCAGTGTTGCCTGATGTCTCGAAGACGTGCCAACGAACTACCAATCATTCACATATCATCAAGCATCATACGAACTGACTTCACAAAAGATATGTACACAGGCTATATATTTTGAAAAATGGTGTACTACGATTGTCCTCATGAGGATCTTGAAGATAAATATGACTTTTCAGCTATGCAGTCAATTTGAGGAGATCAGAAATTATTCACGTGAACACTCCTGTTCGAAAGTTTTTATCAATAAATTTAATGCTTCAGATATAAAGGATTTTCGAAATAAGTCAATACTAGACAAAATGAAATGAAAATCAAGAGAGATTGTATTATGAATAAATTGCATTAATCTTGGCAGCTGCTAGCAGCGAGTGGCGTCTCGGAGGGGCGTCGACGAGCGACTAGCTGCTGCAGTATACTACCTTCAGAAGTGTGGCTTCGAAGTTTAGGGATTTCTTTGATAGATACCAACAGTAGAGGTCTAATATATTTGATTAAGGAATACCAGACGCAAAAAAATGTCAAGTCAAGGTTGAGAAACGATTTTGTGTGTGAACACGATAGATGAATAAGTTATCAGACAAAAATACTACTAAAAGAATTCACATTTGCAATATCGACAGTTGACATGAATGAAACATATTAATGTTTTTTTTGTTGTATTTTTCTCTGTGTATTGATTCAAGTATGTGAATGTATATTCATACATTAAAATTACCTGTCTAGCCTTGCTAATGGTGTAAAGAAGAGCTTGTTGTATGTATAGTATTTCGCTTTGCGATAAGATACAGTATGATTTATTTTCCGTCACGGGGTTCATTGAGCTTCTACTTTCCTAGACAGCTCTATAGAAAACAGCGTTATCGATGAATGTTCTAGCAACTATACAAATTTCACATAGAATTTTCAAATCCTATTCTGCGCTTTCGTATAACGGTTGTGAACATCTTTTGATAGGTGGCCTCTGAAAAACTTAAATATGATATCTTGTGATTTTTCGAAGTAAGTGAAGTTCAAGTCTAGCGGTACTGTAAATAAAGAACAATCGTGTTATGGAGAAATAGAAAGGAAATTAGCAGTGGCTGATTGTGAATGGCATTATGGAGGGGCACCAACGAATGACTACTCGCTGCACCAGAAGATTCCTCGAAGAAAAGCTTCAGACTGTTTAGACTCATGTAATGAACATCAATAGTGCAGATCGAATGGATTTGAATAAGCAGTATCAGTTCCTAAGAACTGGGAGATGTTTTCAATTAAACTGTAATAACGCCTTTTCCCATGCGCAATATATGTATAGTGTATTTAACGCAAAGATCACTTGAGAACATTATATTCATCTCATTGAATTGAGACTTGAATGAAATAAACAAGATTTTCTGCTGGAATATTGCCTTATATGTACTGATTCGTATGTCGACACGTATAGAGGTATGTTCAAATTCCCTCTTTAGTCCAACCGCTACTTCGAGTCAGAGCTCCTTTTAAGTATGGTAGTTCGATTATCAATCAGACCTAATATGATTGATTTTAAGCAAAAGATTCAACTAAACTAGTTTTTCTGTAGCAGACGTCTTATTAAGGTGTGAATGTAGGTGTCAATATCAGTGTAAAGAATACTTTCATCTGTACACGACGACCGATCCATAGACACAGCCACACCCAACAAAACTAGGAAACAGCTAAGCATTCAGTCGAGGGTTAAGCGAGACATGCTGACGAGCGTTACTTGTTTTTAGCGTAGAAGAAAAGCACAACTTGTTGAAAATATTTCACTAGAACTTTCAGGAAAGTTTTTAGAAAAATCTTTCTATATAGGCTTCGATGCATTTTTATCTCTTCTTTCCAACGGTAAAACTGCAGGTCTCTATCTTATTTCTATAAAAATTCATTCGAAAAATACTCATGGCTATTTATCTCTGAAATGGACAGTAGTTCATACTCTGATATATAAAAAAGTGAAACTATGGTACTATTAAAAGAATCAAAATGATGTGAGTCTTGATAAAAGAAAATAAATGGTAAAAGTAATAACACTTATTACGATAGAATATATGATGATATTAAACATAGAGATAATAGTCATCAAAAAATAACATCATTGTATTCGTGTTCCACTGAGCAGACTTCGGTACTTCAGTAAATGATAGGGTATCAGTGAACTCGATGTCGATTTAATGCCACTGGTAATGATATGACTGCGGTGTAACCCAATGTTCAATGGACCGTCTTTTAGTGACATCAGTTATTAAGGAGCCGAAAATACGTATCTCTAGCTGCTTGTTTAATATTGTGTTTCTGATAGAAGAAGAGACTTTCTTGGATTATTGTTGCCTACTTTTCGTGCAAATTGTAATGACCACTGCGAGTATGAACCATACTATTGACAATAACAGAACAGTGCTACTGATTAGCAACATCTCCAAAAATCGATTCGGATTCAGAGGTGACCATCGAACGTGTTTCGTCAGTTCGATCATAGTAACAATCACAAAAACGAGACATTCTGGCATGAAAATAAAAAACTGTCGTCTTCAAAATGAAGTTTAGTGCGCATACACTTACAGTCTATCGTTTTACAAACAGAACAGCACTTTTATTGATAAAAAATATTAATTTTCATAAAATAAATGATTGTTGACACTTCATAAGCATTTGTGAACATGAATTGGTTAAGCAGCTAATAGAAAATTGAATACCATAACATAATTAATTAGAATATTTCACGCTACAGTAAATCTGTTCAATTAAGTATGAATAAACTAAACAACATGAGTTTTCATAATTTGCTT
Organism: Rotaria sp. Silwood2; assembly: GCA_905329745.1. NCBI lineage: Eukaryota > Metazoa > Rotifera > Eurotatoria > Philodinida > Philodinidae > Rotaria > Rotaria sp. Silwood2. The sequence goes on along the minus strand of CAJNSZ010000824.1, from coordinate 7,682 downwards.
CTTTATCATGTACTAGCGGAGGTACCCGATGGTAGTCATAATAATTTTATAATATATACTTGCTATATTAGAAAAAGATGTCATTATGATCTCCTATCAATTATTGGAATTCGATATCGCAAAACATGTTCAGATCACTTTCCCTTTTCAATTGATATTTTTCCCCCTTTGAATTTTTAAAAACATTTCTATCCTTTTTTAGTGTTCTTTTTGTTTGATTGACTTCTTTTATTACAAAAGACCATTTACTGAAATACAACGTCTATTGCAACGCTTTTTGATGCAGAACTTTCTTGACTTTCGCATCAGCGACTAAAATTAGCAAATTCTTCCCAGTTCCAATTCCTCAGCATACTGTGTTAAGTTGACCCTGAGAAAGTCAAGAACTCTCTACATGAATACCAACCGCTTTAAGTAATTATTCTTGAGCCTTGTTGATAGACATTGCGGAGGCAAGACGTACAGGAAGCTGAAGACGCTTAAACTCAAACGGTATTTCAGTAAGAACCATGAATATTCATGGTATGAATACATGCTCACTCTTTGCGCAGCCTCTCAACATTATTTTTCTTATCCTACATTAGAGATAGAGATTTGAGAATTTTCGGCTCTATATGAATATCCGGGCGTAATTTTATTTTCAACGACTATACTTTTTATTGTCTGCTCCGTTTTTGTCATTGTCCGATGCTGCTCTTCTACAAAATGTTCCACAAAACGCTCATAAGCGACGAAGATACTTTCTCAAGTTTGGAGACTGTTCGGCCCACCACCCTTTTCTCAATTTCCGTCTCCAATGTCATCAAGTTCCTCGCCTTTAATCAACTGTTCAAAAACAACCTCCAAATTTGAAAAAATATGTTCGTCGTTGATGAGTGTTTTGTGAAGCATCTTATAGAAGAACAGTATCTGAATACGACAGCAACAGAGAAGACAAAAAAACTATAGTTGTTGAAGATAAAATTACACCCGGATATTCATATAGAGCCGAATTTTCAATTTTTGCAATCTGGGTAGTATTACATTGAATTACTTTCCTTTCCTTGTCTGTCGCGCCAATCTACTCTCAATTTTTCTCTCAACTAAAGAGTATATGATGAAAACTTTGATGGCGCTGGTTATTACCGAAATCAAATGCACAAACAACAGACGGCCAAACATTGTTATTTATATAAACAGAAGATACTCGCTTCCATACCTATACCTACATTCAGTGCTTAGATTCCTGAATCGAACTCATCGCCTCTAGAACCCGTACCTGAGTTCTTTCGTAACAACCAAAGGTTCATTAGCTAGGTTTCTTAGTAGCTGAATTCATATTGATTTCCAAACAACTGATTAGATTTCAAGGGAATAGGCCTCTCTTTCGAACTCATTACTTCGAGAAACCCCCTGATACATAATTTCCTTGAAAGTATATGCGTTTGGATCTATTTTCTTAAGAGCTGAACCCCTATTGGTTTTCAAACAACTAATCAAATTTCGAGGCATATGTATCTCAAAATCGAACTCACCGCCTTGAAGAACTCCTTGCTCCATTGTTTCTTTGAAAATATAAGTATTTGGCTGGTTTTTAAAGAGCTAAATTTCTATTGGTTTCCATACAGCCAATCGGATTTTGAGGTCACTGAGCCTTGGATTCGAGCTCACCGCCTCGAAAAACCTCCTGCCCCCTCACTTCTTAGAAAGTATAAGCATTCGGGTCTATTTTCTCAAGAACTGAATCCCTATTGGCTTCCGGCCAACCAATCAGGTTTTGAGGCAAATGGGCTTCAGATTCCAACTAACTGCCTCTAAAAACCCCTGCCTCATCATTTTCTTGGAAGTATAAACGTTTTGGTCCGTTCTCTCAAGAGCTAAATTCCTATTGGTTTCTGGCCAACCAATCAGATTTCGAGGCAAATGGACCTCAGATTCGAATTTATCACATTAAAAAACCCCATGCCCCATCATTTTCTTGAAAGTATAAGTGTTTGAGTCTATTTTCTTAGCAGCTAAATTACTATTGGTTTTCGGACAACCAATCAGATTTCGAGGCAAATGGACCTCAGATTCGAATTTATCACATTAAAAAACTCCATGCCCCATCATTTCCTTGAAAGTAAAAGTGTTTGGCCCTGTTATTTTAAGAGCTGAATTTCTATTGGTTTCCAAATAACCAATCAGATTTGAGGCAAATGGATCCCAGATTCGGACTCACCGCCCTCGAAAACCTCTAGTTCCATGTTTGCTATGGGTTCATGAAGTGGAGCTCAGTAGTAATTCTATAGTACGGAATACTGCAATCTGATTGGTTAGCAACTTAGGCAGGCATTTCCGGGACGAAGGATCAACTTTTTTTGAGAAAAAAGTAGACGTCGACCTTTCCCGGAATAAGAGGAAGATTCCTGGAAAGTTTGGTGGCATTTGCTCGTACCGTGTCCAAATGCATGAAGAACAAACAGACAGACAAACATTCTTCTTTATATATATAGATAACAACAGATGGCATGGTTTTTCCACTTATTCAATAGATTACAAGAATGTTTGCAACAGCACTGTAATCGTCCCTTGGTAAGATAAACGAATTAACAGGAACATGAGAGTTTTAAAACTCTGTTTTCATATTCACTTTTCTCTTTGAAGAAGAAAATACCAAAGGAAACAATAGTAGCTATGTTCACATATCAAAATCATCATCGTATTCTTGTACATCTGTCTGAACGAACATATTGTTAACTTTTCAGAAATTTCTTATTCTCAATTTTAGAGTAAGTATATGTCAATCTTCTTTCGCTATTGATACATGAACACCTTTGCTTGCTTCTAATCTTATTTCATAATCGAATATTTGAAAATATTTTTCACTAGCTTCAATTGCAGCGCTTTTGTACGTTTTTATTTTTGTTATAATAATAGAAACAAAAAACAAAAAAGAGAAACTCGACTGTTACGATAACTAAATTTCGACAAACGAATGCTTTCTTTTCAAAATAAAAAAAATAATTCCATTTATCATCGATTGCAAAAGTATTAGAGCAAATATACCAAGTAAAAATCCATTAAGTATTCTATATGATTTTCTGCATAAATGATTACCATTATCATTTTCTATTGTTCTACCATTACATTTATCAGTTAATATAATGAGCATACCAATACTAAATATAATCACTACACGTATACTCTGCCAAAATAATGAGTGAAAAAGTTTTGAATAATCTGTCTGATGATGATTAGATAATGCAGTAGTACCTAGGCCAATAAAAATAAGAAATAATCTACCCCAAAATCCAAAATAATAATAACTGATTAAATATGATATGACAATAGCTATTTGTATCGCAATAGAAATCAATCCAAATATTATGGTAATTATACCATTCAGAGTTAAATATATACGAATAGTTTTCGATATTATGTGATCACGATTAGTTGATAAATTTTCTTGATCAGTTTGTACTTGACCATCTGTTAATGGTGGTTCAGGATAATTATTAAAATATAAAATTGATTGATTATTATTATCAAAATAAGTTGATAATTGAACTCTATTAAGTTCATTGTCACCTTTTTTATAAACAACTGAGTTCTATGGTGGTGATGGTGGAGATGATTCAGTGCTACCGTTAGTTTCATTATTAATACTCTTTGACATTCTATCCACTTTTGGCATTTTTTGTTTATATAGTACTTTTTTTGTCGTTAGTTTCTCTTTGACTCATGTGAACAAGTAGAAAGGACATAATTTGTATGAAATCGAGCCTGACTTTTTTTATGTATACATTAACTACAAGACTAGTCTCACATCTGTAGAAAAACAAAAAATTATACAAATTTCGTTTTTTTATGTACGTAAATAATGATGTAGGGTGTGGGTGTGGGTGTGGGTGTTTTATTCTTCTATTAACTTACGCACACCCACCCACACCCACACCCAAATAGTCAATGTTTTTTTTATTTAAAATATTTAAGAAAAAAGATTTATTTATTTCAAATTGAATAGTATCCATTTGAATCATTCTGTTCACATCTTATGAAATACGAATTCATTAAAATTTTTTCGAGTAGTTTTAGTTCTAATACATGACTTCAAAATTAATAAATTATTTTAGTTTCTATTCATAGAATTTAACTGATATAAAATGATCGATTGAAATAAATTAAGATAAATATAATTGGTTAATTTATTTCAATGAAAAGAATAGGAGGTTCTTTGAAAAAAATATCTTAAACCATTATCTTAACAATAAAGTTGTTTTATTCAATATAAATAGATCAATGTTGTTTATTATCTTATCAATAATACCATTCGATAATTTTATTAAAATTAAAAACAATTTACTAAACAATATTTTTTGTTAAAATTAATCGATGATCGAATCAAATTTTTTTGAATATATATTTAGTAGTGAGAGAATCAAAAGATTTTCTCGACATCTTGTCCAATCGTAAAATTGTAACGCTCTTGATACATTTTTCTTCTTTTGCATTATCTCTGGAATTCTGAGAGCGAGAAAGTTCTTTATGAAGCTGACAAGAGACGCAATAATTTAGAAACTGTATAAGACTACAAATTTTTCTTAGCCACAAGAGTCAAAACTACATAGGTCAACTTGTAGAGAACGAAATTCTGCAGCGAATGTTATATTTTTTGGTTTTTTGGAAAATTTTCTTGGTTGTAAAATTAAAAATACAATTTTTGAAAAATTTAAAACCTTATTTTTAATGCTAAAATCTAATTTTTGTACAAAATAAATATCAAAATTTATAATCAGTGTTAAAAACTACATTTATTGGATTGATGCAAAAGTGCCCGCCGATTTTCTTAAAATTTTTTTACATCCATTTAGTAGTATTATCCAAACATGATTTTTGCACATATGCTACTAGTTGTGTCCCACTATTAAATGACATCAAACAATGTTCCAATTTATTTACATTTGAGATTAAAATATGTCAGAGATTCCTATCCATATTCGACATTGGATTTTGCACGAGTTTCAATTAGGAAACAATGCAACCGCTGCTACCCGCAATATCTGTGCTGTACTTGGCAAAGGGTTAGTTGCTGATCGCACTTTTAGAAATTGGTTTAAAAGATTTCATGAAGGTGGCATGTCATAAGAAGATCGACCGAAGTCTGGACGTCCAGTCGAATCTGATATTGAACGATTAAAAGTCTTGATCGAAGATAATCCATGATTAACTACTCGCGATTTGTCAACAATGCTCGGGTGCAACCAATCCGCCATCGATCGCCATTTGCATGAAATAGAAAAAGTTAATCAACTTGGAACATAGGTTCCTCATCATATGCAACTTTTTGTTGTCAAAGTGCAACCGACACAGGTTTTTCCAGAAGATTGTCACTGGTGATGAAAAGTAGGTATTATATGTCAATCATACACACAAGTGCCAATGCGTAAATTCTGAAGACTTGCCTGAATGTGAACTAAAAAACTACCTGCATTCGAAAAGAATTATGCTCTCGATTTGGTGAGATTTTCAAGGAGTTATTTACTGGGAATTTCTACCTCCTAACACCACGATAGATTCACAGTTGTATTGCAAGCAATTTGAAAATTTGAAGGTCGCACTACAAGCCAATCGTCCAGAAAAAAGGAAAAGTTCGTCTACTTCATGACAATCCCAAACTACATACTGCAAAGATTACCCATCAGAAGCTGGAAGAATTAGGGTGGGAGATCTTACCCCACCCACCGTATTCATCCGATCTTGCACCTTAAAATTATCATCTGTTCCGCTCGCTCTGCAATCATCTGGTTCAAAAACTTTTCGACAATCAGGTGCATCTAAAATCGGACTTTGAAATTTTTTTTTCGTCTTTGTCCAATAAGCTTTTTGAAGATGGCATTCTAGATTTGTCTAATAGATGGGAATACATCATACACAATAATGGTGTATATGTTGTTGATTGATGATACTTTGTTTCAATAAAATTTTGAAACATTGAAAAGAAAAAAAATCGGCGGACACTTTTCTCGATAGATACTCATTTTGCAAATAGGAAGAAGATATTCGAAACTTTTCATAGGAAATAAAACAATTATTATATTCTAGATTTTTATATATTTGTTAATACGTTAAAGAAAAATGTTTCATTTGTAAAAACAAATCTCGTCGAAAAGTACTTCTAAATAATAAATTGAGAACAATTGAAATTCATTTAAATCGAGAATTAAAATCTAGAAATAATTCATCAATCAAATGATTGATATAATAAAATAGCTAATGATTTTTTGTTTTTCAAATCGAACAAAAGTATCATTATCTCTATCAATAGACGAATAGATTAGCTACTAATTAGTCCTAAATAATCTTATGTATTAGATTCAATACATACAATAAATAGTCATCTTTATAATATGAATATTTATTCAATCATCATTATTTTATTGTGATCAAGATAATAGTTTGAGTTCATTGATTTTATTAAATAATATATCGATTAATAAACAATTAATTAAATTAAATTATTTAGATTTTGAAAATAAAGAAATATATCTTGAAGAAAATCAATATTATTATTATCGTCAATATAATGAAAATGAGAAATTAACTATTAATAAAGAAGAATAAGATGATTATGATAATAAAACAAAAAGAAAATAAATTTCAAAAATCTATATGAAATTTAGTAGCAGGAAAATATTTTTGTCATATTGTATTATCAAAAGTCTTATTAAATTATAAGAAAAATAGTGATTTTTCAGTTTTAGATTATTACGTGTACTTAAAATTATCAGGTTTATGCCAATACTTAGACGATAATTGGTAATTAACCTTTTCTTTTTTTTATTTGGATTATTTTATCTATTGATTGATAACCATTATTAATAGAAATATCATATTCAACTAATCGATTCTGCTTTATTTTTGTTTTAATTTTTATAAGATTCGATAAGTATCTAATTTGAACATACTTATTTCTATTTTAATGATATTTTATTAAATAACTATGTTTAATAATTTTGAGAAAAAAATTTTCTATATGTGCATAAAAGATAGAAAATGATTATTTAAGAGAAGATTTTTATATATAATCTTAATTTTTGAAAAATTTTCAATAAATAAATTTAATTGATTTTGTTTTTGCTATAAATTGTCATGCTTAAAACAATTGATAATGTGGCTACATTTTTCTCTTTATTACTTTTATTTATATTCATATTCAGGTAAGTTTAGAGAAAAAAACGAAACACAATAAATGTGTTTAGATATTTGAATAAAAATAAATATTTATAAAAAAAGAAAAAAAACTCTTCGCTAGTATATCGGGTATGAATCTTTGTGGTTACAAATATATTGAAGTAAAACATAGCAAACGTCTTGAATCTATGGGTTATTTCAACTGTGTTTTAATTGTTCATACTTTTGTAAACGACAAAAAACACTAAAGTTAAAATGTTGTTCTGCTTCTCAATATTGTTATTGATAAATATGCCTATATAGTATTCTTGGCATGCATTTATTTGCTGGTGAATTTTGTTTACTAGAAGCATTTAATATAATATCACATAAAGAAATTCATATTAAATGTAAATGTTGTAGATGTTATCAAAATGATTTTTTCAAGAATGATATTCATCTCAAAGATTCTTATTGTTTAAAACAGAGAAAAAAATTTGATTCATTCGCTTCTGTATTACTAACCGTTTTTCAGATAGCTTTTTTCAAAT